>ML850750.1:16454-28124 GCA_009831015.1 Picea engelmannii
GTTTCTCCTAGAGGAGGTGTTAGTTGTATCAGGCAAAGTATATACCTCTATATGCTCACATGCTATTAGGTATAATACTTTACAAAGATTGCTATCTCAACTATAGTAATCAACTTGTCATGTGTACCTTTGAATATTATCAACTTGATTTAATCAAACCTGGAGCCTTGTCTTTAGGAATGAGTGCTTGCTTTTCTTCCAAGTCTTCTTCACTCAAGATGATGAGTTCTTTCTTCAACCTGTCTTCTGTACTGAGACAATACACTATCTTGACAGGAGGTTAGGTTAGAGGATAAGCTCTATGATCAACTTTTAATCCTTCTAATAATTTGATCATAGCTTCAACATGCAACACTCATTAAGATAATGTCATGACAAATAGATGTATATCAGAATAATCACACCTGGGTTGCATCATTCCTCTAAATGTGTTGGATCTTCAAATCCTTCTGGATCTATGGAAAGATATCCCTTCTCCTACAAATACTCTTTAGGGTTTAACCATTAAACATATGTAAGTACATACCTCTCATAACATTTACAGGTAGTGGCTCCATCTGGTAGAAACAATAATCATTGCCAACTCTTGAGAAAACTTCAAGGGTGATTACAACTGGTTCTACGGATGTAACTACAACTGGTACTCCAGCTGCAACTGATTCTAAGACTGCAACTGCAATTGCAACTTAGGGTTTTATGAGGAAAACCTAAATTTTCAAACTTCAAATTTTGAAATTCCGATCTAGGGAATAGATGCGTTGAGCTGAGGCGAGTATGCTAGTGTACTCAGAATTTCGAAAATCCAACTTTTACCCCCTAAAACTTGATCTGCAGATTTCTAGACTGGTGCTTCTCGTTTTCTAATACTTCTGGTATTTTTGGTACTCTGGTTTTCGAGTTTTCTGGTACTTTGTGAAACTAGGGTTTCACTTTCCGGGAGATCCAACCATTTAAAAGGTGTGTTGATGATGCCAAATTGATCCTTAGGGGAGGGCGCAACTTTCTAAATAGTTTTAGGGCTGAAAATATTCACTTTTGAAAAACCCTAATTTGCAAGTACTACAACAATGACGTTTTTCCTCTTGCGAAATATGCTTCCTTCAGCTTGGCTCTGATACCATGTTAATGTTTATGCCATTATTATAGTTCTTTGCATTTCAATAGATAATAGCAACATAAGAACAAGATCACTCAGAAATACACATTCACAAGAGACACAACATTTATCTTGGGAAACCGTCTAGGGGAAGAAAACCCAATAAAACTTCCTTAATATAAATAGCCAATACAATGCAAAGAGATCTTATGCTAAAACATAAAGTCCTCTCCCAATATATGTGCCACTCTCTCTCTCTCCTTTGTCGGTAACAGATCAGAACTTGTCTCTCAAACTGAGCAAGTGAGTTTTTATCAAATGAGGCGCTAGCCTCCCTTATTTATACAAGTTTTGGCATGTGTGAAGTGTCTCTTCACTGGGAGGGCCGGATTCTTAATCTGGGTGGGTAAACCCACTTTTATTATATTTCTGGGTCTTCTTATTAACTGCTGGGGTTGACTTCTTATTCTGCTTATTATAATTGTCTGTTGACCAATCCACAAAAGGGAATTTGGTCCTATTACAACATCCGACATGATCAATCCACAATGGGGATTGATCCTATCAATAAAATATCAATAATAATAAGAATACTCTTTGCAGTTACATTATTTCAACAAATTTCGAGCTATGGAAATAGAGGAGAAAGCATTCAACTTTGAGAGCAAAGTTACTTTGGAGAAATTACTTCATATTGAGTTTGCATCCCTTTGTCTCTCAAGTCTGAACACAATGTTCAACCCCCAATATCTTTCCTTATTGTTGAGAGGACCTCATTAACTCTTTGCTATGAGCTTTCGTTTGGTGGAGGATTGAAGTGGGGGAGACCCAGTTGGAAGGATATTGATTTCTTGGTTTCAAACCGTGCCGACACAGAAGTCTGTAATGTTGATACTTTTGTTGATCAATTATTAATAGAAATACTCCTTTCCCATCGTATCAATATCTTGCAAATATATGATTATTATCCGTGGGAATGTTTGTAATGTTTATTAATGTATTGTTTTATCTGATGTGCTAACTCATTTTATATATTGTCAGTATATATTTGCATCGCTTGTTTGTTGAGAAATTCTTACAGGTGTAAAGCTTTGGGTCAAAGTGCTCAACGACTTAACGACATCAAATGATTGGATCGAGGTAGACTTCTTCCTTGTATTGCACCTTAGTTTATATAGCACATGTTGGAATTGAGTTGATTTCTGCAGTCATACCTATCTGTTGTGGTTTTTCCTTGGCTATAGAGAGTTTTTCCCTTGTAACAGAATTGGCGACTCCACTAGGGATAGATCTTCCTTCTAAGGGTTGAAGTATTTTTTCTTCTTAAATTTCTCTTTTTCCTTTATGTTTCTTGTCGTATCACAGTTGGACAGAGTCTGTTCACTCTGGGTCTGAGTTTTTCATCCTTTTACCCTTGCCTATCCTTGTTTAAAAATATATATGCCCTTTTTTCCCTGACAGTCGCGTATACACGCTTGTTTTCCCACTACAAGAGGTGTATATACTCCCTTTTCTCTTGAATAGTCATGTATACCACTTCCCCTTGCTTTCTTGCTTGGTTTAGTGACTGCTGGGTAGGTTTTTAGGATCACTAAGCCCTCTTAGGTCTCTGTGGTGCCTCTTTTGAGGAATTTTTGGGCGACATATTTCTCTTTGTTTTCTGTTTTTGATTTGTCCTTGGTAGTTGGGTTGTCTTCTTAGCTACTGGGTATTCTGCTTGAATGATTGCTTTTATACATAGTAGAAGTTATATATCAAGTCACTTAACAGTCCATGAATTTTCTTTTTAATACATTGAAAATAAAAAAAATAGGTATTTTGCATGGGTTGGTATTTTTGTATTGGAACCTTTATCATTAGCTTAGCACATTTAGCGAAAGATCACATTTTACTTATGAGTTGTAGAGTTAAAATTGAAGATTGCACTATTTTTATTTAGCATATCATTCAATGAAAAGTTAAAGTTAGTATTTGCATTATATCTATTTTTATTTTAATGTAGAGTCATAACACCATGAGTTTCATTTCCATACCTTTTTGAGTAATCACGACCAATAAAATTTACGCTTTAAACTAAAATTGATTAGTAACGATTTTATTGTTTAGGGTGCACAAACTAGCCTAGGATTTAGTGCCTTGGAATAGGATTTTGTGAGTAAACTTCTCCAAGGCAATTAAATCAACATATGTGTCTTAGACAGGGAGTTGAGAAATCCATTGTATAATTGGTAATATCAGGAGGCTCCGCTCACACCGGAGTTAAGCACAAGGTCGTACGAAGTTTGTTGAAGGGATAGCCCCTGGATACTCACCTAGCGTTAGAGATATTTCTGTGGATTTATTCATATTTGGGGATCTTGCTAGTATCCATACTTCTATGAGAGGTGGTACTTTCAAGGTTTCGGGATTTGCTACCCTGCCCATATGGTAATCCAGACTTACAATTGTTTTCCTGTTCATCATTTATATAGTGGTTGATTAGTTGCTTGACTTAGGTTTCTTATAAGTTACTTGTAGGGGTTATTCTTCTTGTATCTTGAGTCAGATAGGGGTCAATCAACACACAACCTTTATGGAATATTACCTCTCCGATGGGATCTGATCGATTGGTTGTTAAGCTTATGAGGGCCCTTATAACTGATTCTATTACCTCCAAACTTTAGCAAGGAGTCTCAGTTTCCTCCTGGACGAGGCATACCTTCTTTAGAGAGGGAATCCACTCAACCACTTTAGCCCGTTTGCATGCATATTGGCCATTTGAATTTTTGGTATGCTCTTTGATTACTAGTTGGCCCTAGGACTTTGGTTTTTGGTTTCATTATCATGGATAGCGGAGTGCCTTTTACTCCTCCATTCACCGCTAACCCCCCCATGATGCATGCTCATTTCATGGGGAAAGAATCTTCTATTTTTTACAATGGTATGCATGATTACAATGCTCAATCCATGCCTTGGATCTCTAGTCATTTTTCTATTGATATGCCTTCCCACCTACAACCCCCTCTCTAGTCTACTTATATGAATCCTAACATTGGACCCGGGGGCACCATCGCTCCCATGCCCACTTCTTCATTTGATATGAGTCGTGTTCCCATGGGGGCTTGGAACCTTCCACCTTATGGATCTAATCCTAGCTATGCTCTTTCAGGATCCAGTGCTCAGATGGGTGCTTATTACACCCTGCCAATGTATCTTTCATTTTCCATGTTGGTCCCTTTAAACACCTTTTTAGCACCAGGTCCTCAAGTACCCCCAGGTATTCTATATGGGGAGAATCAATTTTATAATTCAAGTTACCCTCCTTATGGGACACCCTCACAAAGGGGCAACATATATCCTCACTCGAATAATTATTATCCTACCTTGGTCTCTTTGCAGACCTCAGTGATGATGCCCGTCCAGACCTCTTTAGACCACCTTGGCATAACCCACCATGTTTCTGGGCCAGGGCATGGAGTATACCAGAATCCTTTCTGGCTTTCAATGTTTCAAAATCAATATTTTCCGGGACCTTGGAATCAAATACCGCAATCTATCGCTAGCCCAACCACTGTAAGCCACACCAGTGCACCATCACCCACCTCTACTAGTCATTTCAGAGATGAGTCAACACTTTCTACAAATCATGTCGACAACTCGCTTCCAACCTCTACCAATTATGTTGGGGGAACCATCGTTTTCACCCCAGATCATAGCCGTGTCACGTATCTGACTCCTATTCATCATACAATATACGAATCTCTTTCCTCATCCAGTCCCATCGAGAAGCCTAAACGTCTCAGACGTAAGCCTAAATTACTTTGCAGGAATTGTGAAGGAATCCATCTTACTTTCTTGTGCCCAGTGACTGCCAGGATACTAGAGGCCTGGGGCTCACCCAAAATCTCTTCCGACTCCAAGACACCCATGGTTCTTCCTTACACCACTTCACCTTTAATGATACTGACGGTCTCACGTTGAGATTTTCCTCTGACCTCACCCCCTCCACCGAGGGTGAAGTGTCTCCTACCCCCGTTACCATGCATCCTCTTCAACCTATAATTGAAGAAGTGACCACATCGGTGCCATTTATGGTCAAACCGAATCTCCCTGAAAAGAGTGTTGCACCCTCTAGTCATGTCATCAACATTCCAGGTCTTCCCCTTTCTGAAAAAGAGAGATTCATTCTTCCTCCAAATACTCTCTCTCTGAGTTTTGACGAGGTCCCCTTTGACTGGGATGACCTAACGGGACATCCCATACCCCCACCTATGTCTGTTACACTAAGATACATTATTCAAACCATAACAGAGACTATGTACTCTGTTAGCACTTTCTCCTCCTCGAATTGGAGAGCTTTGGGCTTTCCCAAGATTTTGTCAGCTATCCGCAGGATATTGACTTTTGGCAGAAGGTCAGGACGAGAACCTTGGCCTCTCCCTTTACATGTTGATTAGAACTAAAAACGAGTCTTAGTTAAGCTCTTTTCGGACTCGTTATTAAAAATTGAAAATATCGCCGAGTGATTTGTCCCTTTCACAATCGTTAAAATTGGATTTGAAAGATCATGAGTCTTAGTCAAGCTCTTTTCCGACTCGCTATAAAAAATGGAAAAGATCTCCAAGTGAACTTGTCCTTTTCACACTTGTAAATTGGATTTGAAAATATGTCTATTTGGCACAAGTTTACCCCTTTTTTCACACCAAGTAGACTAAAATATATAAAAAAGGAAATTTTTTGGCATTAAATTGTGATTGCATCTCATACCCTTGCTTGCAGTATTGAGCCTTTAGCCGATTTTCGCTTTTAATTAGAAACCATTGCTGAATAAGTTTTCATCCTCAACCAAGCAGAGCTTTGTTTATATCCTTCGCAATTTGACACCCTATACCCTATAAGGAACATCACCCCTAGTGTCCATATCCTGCATGCTTTTCCTTGCATTGAGCATAGGTAAGTTCCACTGCTGGAACTAGTTTTGCTTACTTGCAACACTCGTTCCCTCCTCTGTATCATAGCATTCACTTGTTATGAAAAAACAGAAAAGGATGAGCAGGAAGGGAGTACTATATTGTAATTGGTAGCAGTCGTGTCACCTTTGAACATAGCAAAAAGTTATTGAGTCCTTGCATCATGATAATTTTGGGTTTAGCATGGCCTTAGGAATCTGATCTCGTTACAAAATTTTCTTTATCAACTGGTTAATCTTCCGTCACTGTAGAGAACATTATGGAGGCCTCTTGCATCTAGTTGTCACATCATTAAGTCTATGCTACCGGAGTCCACCGTATGTCTCATGCTCTTGTTCAAAGGAATTCTATCAACCTGTGTCGGCCACTCCTCGGAAATCTTGATTTTGCATGTCGGCCATACCCTCAGTTGTCTCAGAATCACATGATACTTTGGTCTTATGATGTGCCCTGGCCCTACTTTCATCATTGGTAGGTCACCTTGAACCCAACAATCGACCTTTCATGATGGGTCGTTGATTAGGTGGTTTCCCTTGTTTTCGATGGCAAGACATCTATTCACACTTTGGGATTCATGCAGTGTCTTGGATGCCATTAGCCTTATTAGTGGTTTCCTTGCCTTTGTTAGCAGTTTTCATCGTTGGCTTCTATTCAGAGGGTATTTTTCGTGTATCTCTTTCATTTAGCACACGCAAAAGATGCACAGGGTCGTTGGTTCGTGAACATGTTCTTCATCTGATCTCCACCGGATCATGAAGCTCCTGCTTTTTTCCTCATGCTGACTGATGAGAGATGCCTTAATACTCTCCTTTCAACGGGTCTCTTTCCATCAACTTTAGCGCCTGTATTCTGGATATGAGACCTAGAGTTTTATGAGTACGTTGACGCTTGCAGTCATTAGTGGCAGGCTCTCTCACCATTGATATATGGGAATACATCAATGTCTCCTGATCAATGGATCTCTCAATTGTTTGACACCATCTCCTTTATTCACATTTGTAGAGATGTACTCGGTGCCTTGATACCTAATTTCATCATTGGTAGTTTGTCTCACGTTTGTTAATGGTGTACCTCAATGACCGATAATCAAACGATGTCTCATCGTGTTCGACCTCAACTCATTTATTCACATGATGTATACTTTCACCGTTGGTGGATTGTATTGAAGACATGAAGACATCACTTTGTGGATACAAATTTCCTGAGTTGTTGCTTCCATTTCATTGGACCAGTACCTATTTGACTTCAATGCTCATGGGAGATTAGATTACACTCCATGGTATACATATATCTTCAGATTGATTTTGAGACTGGTTTCACTGGGCCTTGTTCGTGACTATGAAAACTATTGGCATGTAACCACATTTATACTTGCCTACTCATGGCCATGAACACTTGTTGGTATATTTTCCACATGGATCTGCATTGTATTCTTCGCAACCATGTATGCAAAGTCAATACATAATGCAATGAACAATTGAGTTCATCCAAATAGTTCTCTACCACTCCACTTCTGGGTTATTTATAATTTATTTCGACCATCGCAGATACTCCTCTAATCTCACACATTAGGGGGCATATTTTATAGAAAGATTTGCCTCACCATTGTTATCTTGCACAGAGGGCCTTTTTCTATTTCCCTATGCAGACTTATCAACCCATTTTTGATAAATCTAGAGCTAAAAATATATATTTTTCCACATATACGCTCCCTAACTGCTTTGCAAGATGCGTATACACTTTCTTCTCCACTACATCTCATGTATATCGAGATTTGTGCTAGAAAATACAAAATGAGGTCAGGTTTCCATGTCACAACATAAGATCTCTAATCTTTGTCCTTCCATATACTAGAAATGTTCTGACTCAGCCCTTTAGTTGCATTCTAAAGGATATAAGAGCACAATTTCAAGATATGGAAAAAGAGGAGAAAGCATTCAACTTTGAGACCAATGTTACTCTAGAGATATTACTTCATATTGAGTCTGCATCCCTTTGTCCCTCAAGTATGAACAGAGTTTTCAACCCCCAAGCTCTTTCCTTATTGTTGAGAGGACCTCATTACCTCTTTTCTATGAGATTGCCTTTGGTGGAGGATTGAAGTGGTGGATACCTAGTTGGAAGGAACTTGGTTTCTTGGTTTCGAATTGTGCCGACACAGAAGTCTATAATGTTGATACTTTTGTTGATCAATTATTAATAGAAATACTCCTTTCCCGTCCTATTGATATCTTGCAAATATATGATTATTATCCATGGGCATGTTTGTAATGTTTATTAATGGATTGTGCTATCTCATGTGCTAACTCATTTTATATATTGTCACTATATACTTGCATCACTTATTTTTTGAGAACTTCTTGTAGGTGTAAAGCTTTGGGTCAAAGTGCTCAATGGTGGAACGACATCAAATGATTAGATCGAGGTAGGATTCTTCCTCCTATTTCACATTAGTTTATATAACACATGCTTGAATTGAGTTGATTTCTACATTCACACCTGTCTATTGTGGTTTACCCTTGGCCATAGAGAGTTTTTCCCTTGTAACAATATCATATGCATCAAACACAGATTGTATGAAAAAGTTACGACCCCGAGAAGTTGATGTACTGACTTACCCAAACGGGGCCCACATGACTTTTGGCGCTTCAACTCCCAGGGTTAAGTTTTTGGATGTCTATGGTTTTTGATATCCTTGTTTATTGAAAAAAGGCTGTCAGAGCCTCATTTTAATCATGTTCTTGCAAATGCGAGTAGCCGTCACTTATCTTCTCAAAGATAAGCTGCCACCATTCTAGCGAGTCTTTCACTTTGTGTTTTTACAGTCTCTGTACATTTCTTTCATTAATAGAAATCATGTATTACTATATCTCTATGTTTATGGTTGCATCTTTGATACATTTTTGTTATATTATTGGATATCCATGATATCTTTGTGCATTTATTTATTATATCTCTTCTCTCATTTCGTGCCAAAAATAATCTGGATCAATGGTATCAGAGCAGGCTTCTCTTGATCATTTTTAAGTGCATGTCCCCGATGAGGTCTGAGTATAGCAAGTTTGGTCTCAAGCTTGTATCTCTTGAAGACAATCTCTCTCACATGCCCAAGAAACTCTCCATGCTGGAAGAAAATAAAAACGATGAAGGAGACGATCCTATCAATCTGTTGCTTGAGAAATCTCTCACGCGACAAAGGGACAAATGATGGATATTTTTTCCCACATCCTTCAACGCTTGCCGATAGAAACATGTGCATATTCATCAAACAAACACTTTGGAAAAACCTCTCCTTTCAAGGTACAACTTAATTTTGATATTCCCGTATTTGAAGTCCAGATAGATGAAGATGCCCTAGACAAATGGATAATATGTTAGAAGGTTATTTCTCTATTCGTAATTTTTCCAACAGGGAAAAGATCACCTTCACACTCCTTAAATATCTCCCCCATGTCAAACATTGGTGGGAAACTTACTGCGGGCAAAGTTCCATAGAGGATTTGGGAATATATGGGGGAGAGACCACTTGGGATTTTTTTGTGGATGTGGTAAAGGAAGAGTATTACCTTGTTGGAAACTATTAGGAACAGCATGTGAGATGGACCACACTGCAACAAGAGAGGGGCCAAGTAGTTCTAGAGTTCACTAATATATTCCACACCTTGCGCACCAAGATGGGTATCAAATACTTCGAACGAAATTTGGTTCTAAAATACTGTGGGGCTCTACATAGATATATCAAAATGAAATGGATTTTATGGAAATCTCATCACTCGGTGTTGCTTATCGATATGTTGTTAAAATCGAGCAGAAATTTAAGCATCAGAACAAACGAGAGTTTAGGTATGCAAATCTGCAACAACCAAACTATGATAAATAAGGCCCTAACAAAAAGTCTCCCAGAAACCAATCCAAGCCATATGAAAATAAGAGTCACGAGAAGACAAAGAAGGACACTAGAAAATGGTGCGATTTACACAAAATCCCCTAGCACAACACCTATAAATTTTGCTCAAAATAGTCACTAGTGGCCAAGATCAAAGACAAGGAGTCAAACCCTGATTTAGAATTTGGCTATGAAAGTACTGGTAAAAGACAGATTGTCGATGCATCCCCACTGGTACTGTAATGACTGCAACAGTTCAACAAGAAGAACTAACAGATCATAAAGAGGGGGAGATCCTTTTTCATTCACAGATGTGGGTGAAGGGGACCCCACTGCATTTTATTGTTGATATCAGAAGCCAGAAGAACCTCATCTCAACACAAGTCATCAAACAATAGGGATTGTCCACAACACCACACCCGCAACCATACAACATCGGATGGATTCGTGAGGGACGAGATCTCCGTGTCAACCAACAGTGTTGATTTTCATATAGCATCAAACCCTTCAAGGATGATGTACTATGTGATGTTACCCCATTGAATGTCTGTGATATTCTCTTTGGCCAACCATATATGTGGAAGCGCCATGTTGTTTATGAGTCTCGACCCTGCAATGTCATTATTTCTCTAGGGGGTCATATCTACAAAATACCAGAGGTAGTTCCGACTTTTTTCCACCTAAACAGTGCCACAAGGTAGTATCTCATACTGCAAAATTCATATTCTTCACAATCTATTCAAAATGGGAACAAAAGGACACTCCAACCACTACAGCCTCGCCCCAAGCACCTTCTATCCAACAAAAGTAGGTTGACAAGGTTGCAACAAAGAGAAAGATTCCTTCTACACACAGTCCTCTCATGTAGCTTGACTTGTTTAACATAATCAACCTCAATAGGTTCATGAGATCCTTCCACAAACTGAGCAACAGGACGTCTCTAGAAAGGCAAGCACCTCACCAAGATTCAAATTCAACAAACGCTTGCCTCTCTCCCCCGAGAACTCAACGCAATGGATACCATTTCTTTCTAATGAGGGAGGATTTATCCACAAGGATATTGATGGCCACCCACCTTTTGCAACTCACTCAAAACAATTTTCAAGCAATTTTGTCAATTTACTATTTTTGGGAGTTTTTCAAGTCCTCAACTTCGAGATCCTTTTTGAACCTGTAAACAACATTTTTGGGGAATCAAACTCTAGATAATATTAGTTTGTTTCGAACCATGATATTCTCTATAAATATTGGTAGTTATTTTTTATACCTTTCTAACGATGTATCATATGCATCAAACATAGATCGTATGCAAAAGTTACAACCCGAGGAAGTTGATGTACTGACTTACCCAAATGAGGACCACATGACATTTGGTGCTTCATCTCCTAGGGTTAGGATTTTGGATGTCTAGGGTTTTTGAAATTCCTTTTTATTGTAAAAATGCCTTTAGAACCTCATTGTAATCATCTTCTTGCGAATGCGAGTAGAGTCACATCTCTTCTTAGAGATAAGCTGTGACCATTCTAGCGAGTCTTTCACTTTGTGTTTTTACAGTCTTTGTACATTTATTTCATTAATAGAAATCATGTATTACTATATCTTTGTGTTTATGGTTGCATCTTTGATATGTTTTTGTTATATTATTGGATATCCACGATATCTCTGTGCATTTCTTTATTATATCTCTACTCTCATTTCATGCCGAAAATAATCCAGATCATATATAAAGTAAGGTCACT
>ML850750.1:28721-42400 GCA_009831015.1 Picea engelmannii
TTTCATACAATGGGTTTTATCATATAAATAATTTTCATGAAATTTGACTCGATCAATATTTAACTTCCTCTTAAATGTATTCCATTATGGGAGGGATATGCATATTTGATATAGTCAATTCTGAGAGGGATCAACATTTATTGTAGTCCATTACCATAATAGTCAATTTAAAAATTACCTACCTTGCTTTGGAAACTTATTTTGGATTTGAGTTGAGGTTTAATATTTTTTTTGGAGGACTCATTCATTATAATTAGGTTTTTCTATGTTGTCATTAATGTATCTCATTCCATAATCTATTTCCATGAATTATCGACCTTTGTGTGTTTTCATTAATGTCCTCCCAAAAATGTGTTATAAAACCACTTTCTTCTGCCCACAAATCCATAGTGATTTCACTATGTCTGTCTCTCAACAACACAAATGTAATGGCCATAATATCACCATTTTTCTTTTTTCTCATTTTTGTTGTTGTAGAAACTAAAATTAGGATACTATGCTTCTAGTCACAACATATAAATTTGTGGAAATATATGTCATTTTAAAACATTTTCTTCTCCTTAAGTACACATGTTTAGATCTAAATCTAACCACTCTATTTCGATATCCCAAAATTTGTTTGATGAGATCGTTTTTTAATGAACTATTCTACAAGAGGAAGATAGATATAGGAGGAAAAACACTACTACTATAAAGACAAAGTAGATCTACCTAACTCCCTTCATGCCATCTACGTTTCTTATTATGTAAAATATATGCCTCATAGTTAGTGTAAATCGATCCACACATGGATGGTACTATATTGGTGTGTTAATGCTACTGTTTAGTTTGAAGGAGGAAGGGGCGAATTAAAAACAACTAGAACTGTATAAACTCAAGAAGAAATACACAAAACCAAACATAAGATGAGTTGCAGCTCTAAACTCTTGATGCATTCATTGTTTCTCAAGAAAGATATAAATACACATAGGTTTACTAATACTAGAACTCATTCTTCTAGAGCTTTCTTCAACTAACTAAAATTAATCGAAACTATTCTACAACTTTCTAAACTTAGAAATATTTAAAAATATCTAATGCTCCAAAAATAGGTAATGAGAGTAATTACCATATTTCAACACTCCTCCTTAATTACGATTGCTAACAATTCTAACACTTGCCATGACAACTTGAAAATCAACTCTACCTATATAGGCTTACAAAATTCATAACATAATGGCCTTCTGTTCTAAGTCTTAGCTAGGCTTAAAACACTTGAGATCAATTCAAAAAACCTATTTTACCTTCTTTACTTCATGTCGGTGTCGCTTGTACTCTCTATGCTCTACAAGGTTTTTCTTCTGATTGCTCCAAAATTTGTATTCTGCATAAATTTTCTTCTTCTTCAACTTCAATGTTACTCTTGTCATATTCTTCAATATTTCTTCATCATCTTTGTCTTCTTCATTTGGTTCTTCTTTTTCATACACTTATAATTCAACTATTGCTGACTTAACATTTATGTCAACCTCTGTAAGATCAAAATCATCTTTATTTTCTTTCATCTCCTCTTCCACTGCTGCAATAACCTCTCAACAAATCTGATAGTTTCCCCCTTATCGAGTTATTCTTCTCTTGTAATTATGGAAAATTTTCAATAACCACTTTCATCTCCATCATACTTGGGCTTTGCAATCAACTCCTCAAGAAATTCTAATTCAACATAAAATTCAACATTCATTGTAGCCTCATTTATGTCTTCAACAACTTCCATTACTAAATTCTCCTCACATTTTTCTACTGCTATAAAGGTAGTTTCATTTTCATCTTCAAATTCAATTTCATCATCCATATGTGTATCTACACACTGGGATTCACTTTCTTTACCATGCTCATCCTATGCATCTCGTACAAAGTTACCTTTCTCTTTTGTAATTTCCTTAACAAATTTCTCTGCAATGTTCATGAATTTGCCGTCTCCGTATCTTGTTTATTTTCTTCTTCTTCAGTAGATTCTTACACAAATTATTTAATTATTTATGCAATGTAAAAAATTTCTACTTATTCTATTACAGTAGTCACTTAATAAACAACTACAATGCTCTGTAACATAGCTTGATGTTGATCGATGTTTCTCCCCCTTTCACTGTATGTCATCTCCAGAATATCCCAAGCATCTTTGTACTTGGTTGTTGCTGCAATTTTGGGAAAAAGTCTCTCATCCAATCCTTGTTGAATGAGAGACAATGCTTATGCATCATTCCTCTTATTTTATATGAGTTGATCCTTGTGATCTCAATCATGGTCTCATAAGGTTCCCTATTTGAGGGTTCTTTAAACTCTTTCAATATAATATCCCATAAATCTTATGTGTGTAGTCTGACCCTCATCTTAATAGCCCCAAAATCATAACTTTTACCAAATAAACTAAGAGGTGTTGGTGCATACTAATTTCTCCATAATTCATATCGATCAATAAAATTCACCACAAAATGTCAATCCCTCATGTGCACTATATTGGAAAATGCATCTTTTAAAAGAGTATATAATCGAAACTTCTTACACACTTGTGAGATTTGGGAGCTATGTTTGTGCAAAGCTAGTACATGAAGCCATGTTTTTTTTTAAAATACCTTAATACCTCTAAACCAAAATTCAATTTTTTTTTTAACTTTGATTGCAGACTTGTAAGAAGAAAACCCAAAAACTTTTTTTAATGAAGATACCCAAAACACTTCTTTTTATTTATTCGCATATGCCAAAAAATACAAATAAAATCTCGTGAGCCTCCTTTAAAAAAATAATTAGAATATCACGGGCCTTTGAATTTTCAAAAACAACGACTTTTTAATTAACATATTTACTTTAAATAGTGAAGAGTATAAAATTCACAAATTCCCTTCTGTGGGATGTAACCCTCGCGGCTTCTTCACATAAACCCCACGAAAATTTTTGAACCTCAAACCATGGTTGGAATTTGCTAGTGGATAGGGTTTGGACAATGACAACTCCAATGATAGATACTCCTTGAGTGTGTGGCTCCTTCAGTGAACGCCGTGGATGTCTTGGCTTTGAAACCCAAGACAAGTTGCAACTCTAAACTTTTGATGTATTCATTGCTTTTCAAGGAAGATATAAATACACATAGGTTTACTAATAATAGAACCCAACTCTTCTAGATATATATTTAACTAACTGAAATTAACTTAAACTCTTTTACAACACTCTAAACTTAGAACACTCCAAAAATAGCTAACCAGAGTAATTACCATATTTCAACATAGTTCCTTTCATTGTAGTGAAATGTTTTTGTAGTGACAAACTCAAAGGGTATAAGGATTACCTAAGTATTTTACTTTACATTTTGAAAGGAGTTCCGATTCTTCATATGGTAAGGTTACTAGATCATAATTGCTCATAGATATTAACGAATCCTTTTGCAAATTAAATAAAGTTGCAAGTAATGAGCATGTTGCAAGTCAAGGAAGACCTCATTCTAACCTTTTTAGTAGGCTAGTGTTGTATTGAGTGTTGGATAGGAGGAATATATAACAAAAATCTCATTGTTGTTTACTATACCCTCTCTACATAGAGCATGATACCACTAGGAGAAAAAAAATTCAAATATGACAAAGATGATTCCCTATTGTAAGGATTTTCTTCAAAGCTCGAGAAAAATGTGTAGTCCACCTTTCCATTGTTGGCCACGAGTCTGTGATGTTCTTCAATTTGATGTTAGTCTGTGATTTATGACCTGATGCTTTTCTTGGTTGGTCTCTCTAGTGCATATTTTACACCTCACATTCGTTACCATAGAAATGACATTGAGTTGAATATACCTCTAAGCATTAGGCAGTTGTTGTAATCCTGATTTTGGTCTAAATGAAAATCTAGTATATCATTGGATTCAATATGGCCATTTATGTGATTGATTACTTTTCTTGATTTCCATCTTGATTCTTGGCTTTATTCATATGGTTTTCTAAACTAGTTCTAAGGAAATGTAAGAAATGAGGCATCTATATCAAAGTTGATGTAATGGAGTCTATTAGAGACATATGTTCACATATATGGAAGAGATTTGACCTATTCTATTTCAATTTAAAAATCCTAATAGTATTTTTCCATTTGAATTTTGTATTTCAATGCATCCATTATAGATGATCTACTAATAATACAATCATAGTATTTGTATTGGGGCTTTTCTCATGTAACGATTAAATATTTACATATTCATTGTTATGGGGAAGGATTTTAGCAATTGAATTGATATCTTGTGTAGCTAATTGTGTGATCATTTCATTTATAATGAACACCACCAGTATGTGTGACTTGCACTGTCTAATTTATGTGTGTATCTGATTTAAGGGAAAAATTTTGTTCATGGGTGAATTTTGAATGATTTAAAAATTCAATGGACAATTTTTTTTTTAATATTATAGATTTTCCATGGTTTAACCTCTTTTCTCTATTATTCTTGATATATATGGTATATTATCCATTAAAAATTTAAAATTACCTATATAAAGGTGGAATTATCCCATGAAATCATGTGTATTATCCCTAAAATTTGCCAATATTCATTGAATAAACCTCCCTTGATCACGATTTAGATCCTAAATTAAATGTTATTATTTATTCACTTCATGTAATTTCACTAGAGGTATTCTCTAGAATATAGGTTCCTTTGAAAATTCACAAATACTTATGCCCCTAGATAAGGAGGATTGAAACCCAGATGGGGTGCCACCTTGTTATTGTCAAAAGACAGATGGAATGGGGTGGCCAGGGGAGTTATTAACCCCGACCTCCAGCCCTTCGCCCATTATCACATAATGACCTGTACCCAATGGCGATTAATGGTAATGTGTCTCGACAACCTTGCATGGTTAATTGCCCCTCGCGTAAGGTAGACCGGACGTACCAGGCCTAGGGAAGTCGTCACCTTGACTCTAAGGGATATCTTTTCCCTCAATTCACGGTGTATTTAGCGGGAAATCGCCCTGGTGAATTCATTCATTCTCCCTTTGCATTTTCTTCTGCTCCTTGGCTCTTCTGATCATTTTCTCACCTTTTCCCTCTGCAACTATGTTTTCTCCCTTGCTCTCTCAGGTGAATTCTCTCTTTATCCTTCTTCTACTCTGCTCCTTCCCCTCATCTCTCACAAGTGAATTCTTTGCATCTTCCTTTGATTTTACTCCTGCGCTTCAACTCTTTCGATCTCTCTTAGGTGCTTTCCAACAACCCATCCACTCTTTGTCTTCACTCCACCACAAACTAGCCTCTGCATTCTCTTCAACATGCTAAGAGAAAGGGGGAATTCTAGGAGAGGCATGTTGTACTATAATTCCCTCTCTAGGCACGAGAAACTTACCCCCTCCCAGTTGGCTCTCATTGCTTCTCACACCTCCAAATCCAAGCATAATAGCTAGGGGCCATCGGAGCCTTCATCTCCATTCCCCCACTCCATCCATGGAAATTTCCGAGTTAAAGAGGAAACAACACCATCGAGAGATAACACTCTTTTGATCACTAATCCTCTTTCACCCCCAAAAATGTCGGTACTCTTGTAGGTGAGGCAAATATATCTCGGTATTCCTCCACGATCTCGTCCACTTGCTTCTACTGAAAAGAGAGGCGATTTGTAGAGGCCACGAATGTGGCGGTGACCTTCTTCTTACTATTAGCACAGATCACAAATACGATGAAATTTTTGGTCTCTAAAATGACCTTACTCCATTTCTTAGAAAATATTAAATAAATAGTAGTAGGCGGTACTACCTATGGGATCCTGTACAATTGTTTACCCAAAATAATAATAACACTGCAGGGTCTAGACTCATACACAACATGAAGCTTCCACAAATATGGTTGTTCTAAAAGAACATCACAAAATTCAAGGGGAGCAATATCACACAACACCTCATCTTTGAAACACTTAATGTCATAGGGTAGATGACACTGTTGGTTGACACATAGATCTCTTCCTTGGCGAAGCCAACCGATGGTGTAGGGTTGTGGCTGCGGTGTTGTTGGCAGGTCCAGTCGCTTGAAGACCTCTGCTGAAATTAGGTTCTTATGAATACTGTTGTCAACAATGAAATGAATCAGAGCCCCTTTGACCCACATCTACAAGTGAAAGAGGTGTTCCCCTTCCCATGGTTCCTCTGGTTTTCTTGGTTGAACTTTGGTGGTAGCGATAATGACACTGGGTTCAACATTAATAATCAACTTCCCTCCTTCAGGATTCGACTAGAAATCAAAATCGGCCTCTCACTCAGAAGCCTTCAACTCAGCCATGCAAGACTTCTTGGAGCGACATTCTTTGGTGTTGTGCCAAGGAATTTTATGGTACTCACACCATTTTCCTCTTTCCTTCTTTGTCTTCTCATTTCCCTTCTTGTGTTGTGGCTTGGACTGGTTGTCCTAAGGGTGACCATATCGAATTAGTCCCTTTTTATGTGGGTTGGGGATACCTTTTCCCTTCTTTGTCTATGAGGGGTTTGCAGATCCAAACTCTCATTGTTTTTGCTTAAATTTCTACTTGATCTTGATAGCGCATCTATAAACCATGCCCAATGAGGAAATGTCTAGGAAATTAGTTTTTGTTTGAATGTATCTATGAAAACAACCATGGTATTTGAGCACTAGATGACACTAAGAGTCTTTGATACCCAATTTGGTGCGTAGGGTATGGAAAATATTGGTGAAATCTGGTAATGTCACACTCCTTTCTTGACGTAAGGTGGTCCATCTGGTGTACTGGTCCTTGTAGCTTCCAATAAGGTAGTATTGTTACTTAATGGCATCCCGAAAGGAATCCCATGTAGGGGCCACCAAAAAAATTGTAGATTCCTCCATGACCCTTTTCTCAGAGTAAGTATCCCACCATTCTTTAACACAGGGGACAACCTCGAGGAGTGAAAAAGTGATATTTTCCCTATTGGAAAAATTGTGGACCGAAAAATATCCTTTGAGAAGATTCAACCATTTATCTACAACATCTGGATCTATTAGTCCTTCAAATAATGGAATATCAAAATTTACCTATACAGTGAAGGGGGTTGTGTTATAACAAGATTTGCCTCACCATTACTATCTTGCATAGAGGGCCTTTTTCCATTTCCCTATGTAGACTTATCATCCCTTTTTGACAAATCCAGATCTAAACATAAACATTTTTCCACATATACATGCCCTATCAGCTATACAACAAGCGTATAGGCAGGCTGCTCCACTACAGCCCACGTACATCGAGATTTGTGCCAGAAAATACAAAAATGGAGTCAGTTTTCCATGTCACGACAAGAGATCTCTGATCCTTTGACTTCCATATATTGGAAACGTTCTGACTCAGCCCTTCAGTTGCATTGTGAAGGCTATAAGAGCACAATTTCGAGCTATGGAAAAGAGGAGAAAGAATTCAACTTTGAGAGAAAAGTTACTCTCAAGAAATTACTTCATATTGAGTCTGCACCCCTTTGTCCCTCAAGTCTGAAAACAATGTTAAGCCTCCAAGCTCTTTCCCTATTGTTGAGAGAACCTCATTGTCTCTCTCTTTTGAGCTTGCCTTTGGTGGAGGATTGAAGTGGTGGAGACCTAGTTGGAAGGAACTTGGTTCCTTGGTGTTGAACCATGTCGACATGAAATTCTGTAATGTTGACACTTCTGTTGATCAATTATTAATATAAATACTCCTTTCCTATCCAATCCTCACCTTTGTCAACAATTCTCATCATCGACTGCTATTCAGAGGGTCTTTTTCATGTACCACTTGCATTTGATACACGTGAAAGATGCATAGGGCCGTTGGTTCATGAACATGTTCTTCGTTCGATCTCCAACAAATCATGAATCTCCTTCTTTGTTCCTCGTGCTGACTAATGAGAGATGCCTTAATGCTCTCCTTTCAATGGGCCTCTTTCCATCAACTTCATCTCATCTATTCTGGATACGGGACCTAAAGTTTTATGGGTACCTTGAGTCTTGCAGTCATTAGTGGCAGGCTCTCTTGCCATTGACAGATGGGAATAAATCAATGTCTCCTGATCAATGGATTTCTCAAGTGTTCAACAACGACTCCTTTATTCACAGTTGTAGGAATGTACTCGGTGCCTTGATACCTACTTTCATTATTGGTAGTATGTTTCGTGTTTGTTAATGGTATACCTCAATGACCGGTAATCAAATGATGTCTCATTATGTTCAACCTCAACTCCTTTATTCACATGAGGTAGACTTTCACCCTTGGCAGATAGTGTAGAATACTTGAAGACATCACTATGTGTCTGCAGCTTTCCTAAGCTGTTGCTTCCCTTTCATTGGACCAACACATGTTCGAATTTAGTGATCATGGGAGATCAAATTGTACTCTGTGGTATACATATATCTTCAGATTGATTTTGAGACTGGTTTCATTGGGCCTTGTTCATGATTATGAGAGGATTTGGCATATAACCACAATTGTATCTACCTATTCATGGCCACATACACTTATTTGGTATATTTTCCACATGGATCTGCATTGTATTCTTGGCAACCATGTATGCAAAGTCAGTACATAATGTAATGAGAAAACGAGTTCATCTAGCTGGTTCTCTACCACTCCACTCCTAGGTTGTTTATAATGTATTTCGGCCATCACAGATACTCCTCTGATCTCACACATTAGGGGGCATCTATTATAGCAAGATTTGCCTCACCATTGCTATCTTGCATACAGGTCCTTTTTCCATTTCCCTATGCAGCCTTATCATCCCTTTTTAACAAATATAGAGCTAAAAATAAACATTTTTCCACATCTATGTGCCCTATCAGCTATACAACAAGCATATACACAGGTTTTCCACTACAACCCATGTACATCAGGATTTGTTCTAGAAAATACAAAAATGGAGTCAGGTTTCCATGTCATGACAATAGATCTCCGATCCTTGGACTTCCATATACTCGAAACATTCAAACTCAAATCTTCATTTGCATTGTGAAGGTTATAAGAGCACAATTTTTAGCTATGGAAAAGAGGAGAAAGAATTCAAATTTGAGAGAAAAGTTACTCTAGAGAAATTACTTCATATTGAGTTTGCATCCCTTTGTCCCTCAAGTTTGAACACAATGTTCATCCCCTAAGCTCTTTCCCTATTGTTGAGAGAACCTCATTGTCTCTCTCTTTTGATCTTGCCTTTGGTGGAGGATTGAAATGGTGGAGACCCAATTGGAAGGAACTTGGTTCCTTGGTTTCGAACTGTGCCGACATAGAAGTCTGTAATGTTGACACTTCTGTTGATCAATTATTAATATAAAATACTCTTTCCCGTCCTACTGGTATAGTGAAAATATATGATTACTATCCATGTGCATGTTTGTAATGTTTATTAATGGATTATGCTATCTGATGTGTTAACTCCTATAGATTATCACTATATAATTCCTTTTCTTGTTCGTTGAGAACTTATTGCAGGTACAAAGCTGTGGGTCGAAGTGCTCAATGGTGGAACACCATCAAACGTTGGATCGAGGTAGGCCTCTTTCTTATCTTACACATTAGTTTATATAATATACAATGGAATTGAGTTTATTTCTATAGTCATATCTGTCTGTTGTGGTTTACCCTTGGCCATAGAGATTTTTTCCCTCATAACAGGTTGCATGACTGCTTGATGAAGATGTTTCTCCTGTGGGAAGGATCTGCGTGAAGTTGTCTATCACTTCATTCCTTTGTCATACGAGGGCTTCCTGAGAAACATTTTAATAGGATATCCTGCTCCATCATATTTATTTTCATCCCCCATGGGTTGTTGTTGGGCTCAACGCGACCGATATTGTAATTTCCTGATTGGTTCGAGTCCCAACTTCTTGTACCCAGATCTTGTCGGGGACATGCACGGAGAAAAAAAAATGAAGAGCACATTGCTCTGATACCACTGATACAGATTTAGGATTGGAATGAAATTATTAACATATTGAATACAATAAACACAGATATATGAAGAATAACACAAATATCCATTGAACAATATCTTTTATTAAGTAGTGAAATAGGTTGAAACTATAAAACTGCAGAACTGAAACACTTGCTCGAATGGTGGTAGCTATCTTTGAGAAGAGATGTGGCTACTACACACATCCATATGAGAAGAATGAATTACAATGAGGCTCCATAGGACTTTTTGATATTACTCATGAATTCCAAAACACTAGACATCCAATACCTAACCCTAGAAGGTGAAACGCCAAAATTCGTGTGGGCCCTATGGGTATGTTGGTGTAATTTGGTACCTCGACTTCCAAGGGTTGTAACTTTTTCATTCGACCTCTGCACATGATATCCTGTTGGAAATGTATTTCAGAGAGCTACACATTATGCCATCAAACTTTGACTCCTTTTACAGTTTGACTGTGGTGACCCAAAAAAACAATGTTTAGGGCCCCAAAATGGCCCTAGAAGTACAACAATATGTGTTAACATGAAAAAATACAAAATAATCCAGTTGGCTTAGGTGAGAGGCCACCCGTATCCACCTCGAGGATGTGTGGGGCTTAAGACAACCCCATAAGTTTAGAACTCACAATTACAAAGAAGTACAAAAGAACGTGCTGAACAAAAAAATGGACACAAGGAGCTAGTTGGAATAGGTGGGTGGCCACCAATATCCACTTGGATCAGGTAATGATAGGTGAAAGAAAGGAGAACATTTAATCTTCATACGAACAATGAGTAAGGAAGTCATTGAAAAATTAAGATGAAGAAATAATGATTTGTTTGGAATCTAAACAATGAATTCAACACATGAATAAGTGCAAGAGTTGGCATCATAATGAATTAAACATGATTACACTTGTGATGTAACTTGGAGGTGTATGGAAATGTATATATTGAAGGAACATAAAATATGTTTAAAATGGACTAAAACTCCTATAATCTAGAACTCTATATTTTCATAAATGTTCCATGCAAAGTAGAGATGATAAAACTAGATGTAACACAAACTATAGTTATTTTCAATTCACACAAATTTGGCCTACAAATTACATTACATAATCCCTTCAACTGATTAACAATAGTGGCGGTCATACCAAATTGTTTTTCTTAACACATATAATTTGACTACAAATTACAATATAGAAAAATAATAAAGGTGAAATTAAAGAAGCTTAACACATAAAATATGAAGGAAAACAAAGCTCTACATAAACAAGAGTTGTATCCAATGAACAACAAAGAGTCCCCCCTAAGGGATGTACCCTCCTAATAAAACTTCAAGAGGCCAACAAAAACCAAAAGGTCTTGTGTCGACTGTGAAATATGGTGACAAAACAACTCCCCCTCCCTCTCCCTGGCCTCCCACTCACACATAAATGTGTGTGTATTGAACTGCTACTAGCACTGGTGCTCCTCCTCTCATCGTCTCCATATCTAATTCACATACAAATATTGTTAGGCGGATGTATATAGATAAAATAAATTAAAATTATAAAAAATATGTACATACAAATGACGTGTATTTAAAAAAATCTATAACTAGTTTTTCTTTGAAAAAAAATATTAAAAAGTAATTGGTGCACCGCAAATAACACATAATCCCCACCGATGGTGCTCTTTATTAGAAAAAAATCACCATCATGCGATGTTGCTACTAATAGACACCGATGCCATGTTTATTGTCACACCACTACATATTGGAGTGGCGCATCCCATAGGATTCTCTGCACCGGTACAATGATTTTAACCACATCGGTTCAATGCTTTAAACTACACTGGTTCATCTCATTAACAAATATTCATTGCAATGTTAAAATTTATGGTGCACAAAATCATGAGTTCCCTTTTTTAAATTAAAAGCACTGGTGCACTGATTTTACCAGAGCATCGACATGATGTCTAGTTGTGCATTGTATTACTAACAAACTGTGAGGAGGGACTTACATAAGACAAACTGCAATATTTGTTTTTCAAAACATGTCGTAGTGCACACATTTATCATTTACACATTGATGCACCACGATTATTGTCACACATCCATGGATTTCAATGATGCGTCTCATAATTCACACCGCTCTAATTGATTATTAAAAAATCACTCGAGTGTCATTGTCTTTACAACACCTATGCATTTGTTGGATAGATGGGAACCACTAGGTTAAATTGCACTATCACAACTCAAGCATTGTGATGTGTTACTATTAACACATTGTTGCCACTCTGATAGTGGAACACCAACATTTTTTCCTACAGTTTGTTGTAAGGGATAGAGCACCAAGAATGATGCATCCAATGATATGCCTCGCTATGCCATTTTGGGAAATATATATATCTCAATGTGGTTTTGTAAACAATACCGATGTGTTTGGTTAAAATCGTTGCATCACTATATTAAATTTTATAAATCGTTAAGTTTGCAGTGTGGTTAATTAAGTGAAATGGACCGATGTAGGTCAAAGCCAATTATACATCAGTTGCAGGGTGTTTCAAAGGATGCACCTCTTTTTTTTATAGTTTATTACTGTGCTCTAGCTTGAATGGAACCAGTGAAAACATATATATGAGGCACACGAGTTGCAATGCTCATTGTGAATTTAACTCAATATTCAATACTTTAGGGCGAGCCTAAGCATTCAGTAACAGTCCACACAATGGAAAAAAAATTGAAAACAAATCCAGGTTTCAAGCTAAATTCAATTTTTGATTGGATGAAAATGCAAATAGGAAGGTAATAAACAATTTAACTGGTCTCTTGTGTCCCGAGGAGGCATGGTTTCACCATTGAGAGAAATCAAAATTTGTTGTAATTTCTAAATTTTGGAAATGTTCATAATCTACTAATGGAGTTATCCAAGTAGATGTAGAGCACTAAAAACAAGGCATGTTTGGAAAGACAATGAGCATTGGTGCTTACTTGAGAGTTTGGAAGAATGATGAGCATTGGTGCTTACTTGAGAGTTTGGAAGAAAAAGATGCACTGTAACAATAAAAATTGGGTTGGTAATTTTTATTTATTTACCCTATTACGATGCACTTGACGACAATGAGACACACCGATGCGTAATGTTCAATGACACCATTAAACTTTATTCGGCGAGTGTAATTTTTATTATAAATTATGATGTTGCTTTTGAACATTGATGCACTAGTGCTTGATTATTCATATATGCACCAATGTGTGTCGACCTTAAAGGCACACCAATAAAAAAACCTCCACAAAAACTTTTGTCTGCCTGCCCTCCCTCTGCTAACAACCTCTGCTATAAAGAGAGACATGATAGATTTTTGGGGGAGATTTCGTAAAATGCTCTGCAAGAAGGTGTTCTCCTTGTAGTGACACTAAGTATGGGACATTTGGTGTGGCAGGAATGCAAAGGGACAAGTTTCGTGGAGGTTGAGTCATGTGGCTGAACATGATGCATAGAGAATGTCATGTAGAGAAACGGCTTTGTGTCAATTTCTCCTCATTAGACATAGTTCAAGAATTGACTAAGTATAGGATTACATGATAGAGGGGGAGGAGTTATTCAAGAAGAGTTAATGGGAGAAAAAAGTGTTGTATAGAAATTCCCTTTGGAAATGTATGCCATGCATCAAAATGTATGACATACATCAAAATACACCACACAAATAAATTATCTAATGTATGTCAATCGGAAAATTAAAATCAAAACCATTAAGTAATTTTATTTATAATTAAATATAAATATTTTTAATA
>ML850750.1:54153-67472 GCA_009831015.1 Picea engelmannii
AAACTTTTTCTCGCTAGGGTTTGGAGTTTTTTGGACCTTCTCTTTTTCTTTAGAGGATCAGATGCCTCTCTGTTATCTATGTTGTTTTTCTTTTCTCGTCGAGGTTCTTCCCTCATGGGTGCAGGGATCTAGTGTGGGTAGTGTGGGTTCTTGGTTCTTTTCTCAACTCTTCATTTGCAGTTTTTTTCTTTGGTTTCCTTTGTTTGTTCATGGTTTGATGTATACTTAGATTCAACTCCTATTGGTGGTTGTCGATGCTTTTTTCCCTCATATCTAGCGGGGTTGTGCTAAAGCTTTGAGGGCCTAGCATTTGGGCGTGTTGTGTGGTGAGGGTTTTGAGGTCCTATGAGAGGGCATGCAACTTCTAGTCTTGTTGTTGTTGGTCTAGGTCTTCATCGATGTTGTTGTTATGTGGTAGTGATGATATGAGGATTTCATACCACTCTGACCTAGTCCATCCAACCACCAGGGTTTTGTTGGGATTTCATTTATGGGGTTACTTCTGTGATGGGTTCTCTTGACCCTGATTTTTCTAGACTATTGGGGTTTCTTCCTAGTCTCTCTGTTTCTTTATTTACTTTATGGCTTACCAACCAACTTTAGTGTCCCTATGAGATTTTTCTACCCAAGTTTGGGTCGTGCTTAAGGAACCTACATAATGCAATTTGGTTATCTTTGGATGAATATAATTACGTTTTTTTCCAAGGAAAAAATACAAAACAATGATTCCCCAATGCTTAACTTGTCAAAAGCACTGTCACATGTTATAATAAAAAAATAAGCACTGAATAAAGCACCTTGGCGCCATCGAACATTATGACCAGATGTGTCTGGGTAAATAAAATGAATTACCAAAGCAATTTTTATTATTACAATTCATCCTATACTTCCAAACTCTTAAGAAAACATGAGTTCTTTGCGGTAGATTCCACACATTTCCAAATTTTGGAAATTACAATGAATTTTCATTTCCTCTCAATGGTGGAACAACACCTCCTCTAGACATAAGAGTCTAGGTAAATTGTTTATGACCTTCCTATTTTCATTTTCATCTGATTCAAATTTGAAATTGGCTTGAGATTGGATTGTTTTTTCAATTTTCTTTTCAAATTTTGGGTGGTGCACTTGAATGCTTCGGCTCACCCCGAAGTGGTTTGACCTATGTGTTAATGCATGATAAATATAGCCACCAATGTGTATACTCTAACCATATGCACCGATGTAATTCAAATAAAACCACCACAATTAATTTTAAAAATAAACATAGTAGTGTGTCTTTTGTGATGCCTAGTTAACCCTTAACCTACATGTCGGTGCTCTAGTAACACTAGAGTATTGGTAGGCTTCATTTAAAAAATAACCCTACTAAGCTTACATTTTGTAAAATTTATCATAGTTGTACATCCATTTTAACTAAATGCACCAGTGTTGTAAAAAGAACAACATCCAGAAAAATAATGAACCACCTTGCATAGTGAGGTGTGGGCCCTGTTTTTTCGATGCTCTAATGAAACAACACTTCACTAAACAAAATCGCTGTGCTCCAATAACACAACAACACGGGTGTATTCATATCAACCCATCACAATACTTAATTTTCAATAAAACTTTTTGGATATTTAGACAATAATTTATTATATGAATAATATAATAATAATTTAATTTAAGAATATAGTTTAGGTAAATAATAAATTGATGTATGAGTTTTTATTTTTTATGAGATAATATATTCCTTAATTGGAATGATTAAATGTATTTAGACTAACATGTCCTTGATTATAATATTTACTAACATAAATCTATTTTAATTTCAAATTTATTAAGTATTTAAAAACATTAATCATGAAGATGTAAATTTAACGTACTGAAAAAATACTTAAATAAATTTAAATTAATGCAATTTACATAAATAGATAAATAAATATCTTATTTTATTAATTTTATATAAAATTTAAAATTAAACCAATACAAAATAAACAATATAATTTCTTCAAAATTAAGTGTAAAATATACATTAACAAAACTTAATATAAATCAAACTTGTCATTAATGCAATGTTTATTTTTCAAAATAAAAAAGATTAAAATTAAACTAAAAACCATAAAATTGCCTTTCAATTTTTTTTTTTTTTCTCATGGTTATTATATTTAAAGGTAAGGTAAGTTGGATGCTTAATAGATCAAATCATCTTATATATGAAAACTAGATACACATCAAAGAGAATATTAGGATCTAGTTTAAGAGTACAAAAGTAGAGCAAATAATTGGATTGAAAATTGATGTGGGTTTAGGTTTGTGACGACAACTTTAATAACAAGGGGAGTTGAGGAGAAACAAGTCCCTTCCAAGAAGGGAGATAGAAACAAGAATTGTGATTCAAGCCATTGAAGCTACAAAGAGAAAAACATGTTTGTAGCTCAAGTTTGCAAGATTTACTGCGATTCAAGCCAATGATGCTATAGAGAGAAAAACATGTTTGTAGCTCTAGTTTGCAATATTTGTGGCACGGGGCTAATCCAAACCAATCAGGTCAAACAATACCATTGGAAGGAACCCAAAGTTGCTTACATCGAATTACAATTACCACACACAAGCACGCCAAGCTTTGTTTATTACAAGCATACCCTTCCAGTTCACAAGGTTGAGCCTACAGTATCACTCATTTGTCTTGACAGCCAAGTTGGACTACAGTTAGAAATTCAAAGGTAGTCAGACAGTCGAAGGGGCATGATAATGCCAAATCACCGAAAGGCCCTTTCACATACCAATCCCTTCATACTTGAAACTAGTCATTCGGAGCTAAAAGGAAATTGATCTTCAGAGATAAACTTATGAAACTCTCGTGCATGATCTCAACTTGTTAAACATACCATAATGTCATCATAAAACCCCTTTATACATTACTTAGAATCTCTTCGCACCACATTACTTCGAACACTTTCATCTTCCTGTTTATTGCAATTACCATACAACTTTCATCTTTACAATGTAGCTCCACTCACTTCACACTTTTCACATTCTTTCACCTTGACTATTATGGTCATATTGAATAGACACTAATTTCAATCTATAAGCCACAATAAATAACCATACAACGCAAGAAAGTGCAAAAATAATGAAATAACTCATGCAAGAAGCCAACGGGATAAAAATAAATTCACGATTTCACTCAACACAAAGAATTAAACAACTTGGATCAAAATTGTATAAGGAGTAAGCAATCCATCAAATAAATAATGAACATTCCATCATGCTTCAACTCATAAAGACAATCATGAATTCATAATCATCCAAAAACAAAACTAGAATTCGCCAAAAGAGAATGACTCTATGTACAAAACTATATTTATTACTTCAAAAAAACCCCATTCTTGGGATTTCTGGTAGCTAGTGTAGCTAGTGTAGGCCATGGTATCATTTAAACCTACCGATAGAATAGATCTTAGTGACACTTGCAATTAATTTATATAACGATCATTGAAGATAGTGCGAGATAAGATAGATGTCAGTGACACTTGAAATTACTTTATATAATGTGATTTATTTAACTCTTGCCACGTGCATTCCATTACATGGAGTGGTCTCCACTTGGTTCCCATGCTCGCATGTAGCTTGCATGGATTCTATATGTGCATCCATCTTGACATAGTTTCAATCCCATTTGGACCAAAGGATATGGTTTTGCAGTGGGTCGATTAAATTTCCATTGTCATTTACTCCGAATAAACAACACAAACAACATAGATGTCGTGGGAGCCATGAACAAGGTTTTCACAGACCAAAGACATTTGACACTCTAGACCTGGCTTTAGATAAAAGGAAAACCGAAGTAGTTGTTGGTTGTTCTATTCTATCATTCCATGCATGGAATGTTCCTTCCAATGGAATGTTCCTTCCCTCCTATCTCACCACCCGGGTGAGGAAGGGGAAGAAGAAGCATTCTCTAGTCTTCAATTATTTTCAAATTCTCTCTGCAGCGCTCCACCACTATGTTTGTCTTCAAGCTAGAATAACTCGTCCAAATGCGTCCTCTCTTGTAATACGTACGATAGTACATTGACTGGGTGGAATGCTAGTATTTTTGTACTAACCGGCCTATTGTAATATCCATTAGTGGCTTATTAGTCTTTCGGCAATGTGAATGAAGTACAATGAACTACCTGCTGAAGCGAAGGGGGAGAATGTGATTGCCAAATCAGGCCTCAAAGACATAGCCTTGTTGTGAGAGAGATAGAACTGGGCCGAGTGCAAGAGAAGATAGTTTGTGTATGGAAATCCAAAGAGGAAAACCGATGAAGTCCCCTCGCCTATCAACAAGAGAATAGTTTATATCCACAATATTTTTACAGAATCCTGTTTCGATGTGAGACTCATCTCCCTTCGGTCTCAGGTTGATGAGGTCTTCATCCTGCAAACTTGCGAACTTACAAAATGTTGTTGGTTGGAAGTCCAGGGTTGAATCGATTGCAGGATTTTTTCTACGAATACAGAGTACAAAGTCGTGCTTGTCCTTAAATTTGGAAGAGACATATTTGGATGGAGCGAGATGCCAATTAATTTTTCACTTACAACTTGGGATGGACAAGCGATTGAAAGGAGCTGGTTTTTAGCGTCAAACCCACAGTCAAGAAACTTTAGATATGAATATGTTGATTATTACGATGACCATGAATGGATTCAACTGGTTGTAGTGAAGTTCAAAGTGAGAGTAGTTGGGAAGAAGTGGATTTCGGGCGCTTTCCTTACCGATGACGAGATCCATGGGAAGGGTGAGCACTAACTCGATTTAATTATGTGTGCCCACTATTAGCAGATGAGTATACTAATGGATTCATCCAGGTATTACTACTAATGGAGTCAGCTCGGGTATTACAATTGGATCAAGTAGTAAAGGATGAGGGAAAATAGAATGTATTTGTGTAAACCCTACAAGACACCTTATGAGTAACGGGGAATAGGGCCACAAGCATAAAGGCACTCAACCTCAAAGCAAAGGATTCCATCCGTCCTACCATAGTGAAACATTTTGAAATGGAAAAATTCCTTAAAGAAACTTGACTAAGATATTTCCACGATGCAGGAAAACCTAGAACTACAAAAGGTACATGAACACGAGACTAATATTTCTAGACCTCGAGCCAGAGCACAATGGACCTCGAGCAGGAGCAACAATGGACCTGGAGAAAGAGCCAACAACTCAACCCGTTCTCCAATGTTGGAGCCATCAACAACATGTAAGGAGGTATATTGATCGAGGTGGATATCGGTGGCCACCCACCTTTTCCAACTCGCTCAAAACAATTTTTTGACAATTTTGGCAATTTACTATTTTTGGCAGTTTTTCTGGTCATGAACTTCCACAGCCACTTTGAGGTCCTAAACGACATTTTTTGGGCATAAAACTCCAACGAATATTAGTTTGTTCTATACCATAATATTCTCTATAAGCGTTTTTATTCCTTGGATAAACCTTTCTAACGATGAATCATATGGGTCAAATGGAGATCGCATGCAAATGTTACAACCTCGGGAAGTTGATGTACTAACTTACCCAAATGGGGCCCACATGACTTTTGGCGCTTCATCTCCTAGGGTAAGGATTTTAGATGTCTAGGTTTTTTCACATTCTTGTTTATTGTAAAAAGGCCTTCATAGCCTCATTTTAATCATATTCTTGCGAATGTGAGTAGCCGTCACATATCTTCTTAAAGATAAGTTGCCACCATTCTAGTGAGTCTTTCACTCTGTGTTGTTACAGTCTCTGTAAATTTATTTCATTAATAGAAATCATGTATTACTGTATCTTTGTGTTTACGGTTGCATCTATGATACGTTTCTGTTATATTATTGGATATCCATGATATCTCTGTGCATTTATTTATTACATATTTTCTCTCATTTCGTGCCAAAAATAATCCAGATCAGTGGTATCAGAACAGGCTACTCTTGATCATTTTTCAGTGAATGTCCCCGACGAGGTTTGAGTATAGCAAGTTGGGTCTCGAGATTTTCTCTCTTGAAGAAAATCACTCTTGCATGCCCAAGAAAACCTCCATGGCCGAAGAAAATAAAAATGATGAAGCATATGATCTTATCATTCTGTTGCTTGAGCAAGCTCTCATGTGACAGAGGGACGAAATGATGGAGAATTTTTTCAACATCCTTCAATGCTTGCCGATAGCAACAGACACATCTTCATCAAACAACCACTTTGGAAGCACCTCTCCTTTCAAGGTACATGTTAATTTTGATATTCATGTATTTCAAGGTCAGATAGATGCGAATGCCCTTGACAAATGGTTAAATCTATTAGAAGGTTATCTCTCTGTTCATAATTTATTCGACAGGGAAAATATCACCTTCACACTCCTTAAAGCTCTCTCCCATTTCAAACATTGGTGGAAAACTTACTGGGAGTAAAGTTCCATAGAGGAGTCCAGAATATATGGGTCCGAGCCCATTTGGGATTTTTTTTTGGATGCGGTAAATGAACAGTATTACCCTATTGGAAACTATGAGGACCAACATGCGATATGGACCACACTATGGAAACAGAGGGGCCAAGAAGTTCCAAAGTTCACCAATATATTCCATACCTTGCGCACCAAGCTCGATATCAAAGACTCTGAATGACATTTGGTTCTGAATAACCATGGGGCTCTACATAGATACATCCAAATTGAAATGGATTTTCTGGACATATCATCACTCTTTGCTGCTTATTGATATGCTCTTAAAATTGAGAAAAAATTTAAGAACCAGAACAAATGGGAGTTTGGGTTTGCAAATCTGCAACAACCAAAGTATGATAAAGACGACCCTAAAAAATAGTCTCCTGAAAACGAGGCCAAGCCATAGGAAAATAAGGGTCACAAGAAGACAAATAAGGACACCATAAAATGGTGTGATTTCCATCAAAGCCCCTGGAAAAACACAAATGAATGTTGCTCAAAAAAATCATTGGTGGCTGAGATCAAAGACAAGGAGCCGAACCCTTATTCATAATATGACTCTGAAAATACTAGTAAAAGACATATCATCGACGCAGACCCCATTTCTATTTTCACGACCACACCAATTTAAAAAAAAGAACCAATAGATCCTGAAGAGGGGGAACACCCTTTTTATTCATAGATTTGGGTGAAGGGGACCCTATTGCATTTTATTGTTGATAGCAGAAGCCAAAAGAACCTCATCTCAATAGAGGTCATCAAACAGTTGGGATTTTCGACAACACTACACCCGCAACCATACAACATTGGGTGGCTTGTCTAGGGATGAGATATCCATGTCAGCCAACAATGTCAATTGTGAACCATCCATCTCTGAGGACAAGTGGCAGCAGATCTAAGTGTCATCAAAATTTTGGTATTTTAGACTTCGCGGTTTGGAAAACTCTGTGACAAGAGTTCTAAACTCGCGAAATAATGAATTGTGAAATCCCGAGAGGATCTGGACCATCAGATCATAGGAGGATCTGGACCATTGATTGTCCAAGGGGAAATTTCGACACCTCACACACCGAGAGTCCGAAGGACCCAGGATCATCACAGCAAAATCGTCGAAGTCCCAAAATGAAAAATCCCAAAAAGGCATTAGCACCAGGATATTTCAGATTTTGGTAAATTGAGGGACAAAGAACCAGTGAAGGCATCACGATTCCCCAATTCATGAAAAGTCAGTAGCGCTTGAACATGTAGGCGCGTGGACACATTAAACAAAGACTAAGGGTCAATTCGAGGTTGTTAAGCTCTTTTCGGCATTTCGGCGACCAAAACTTGGAGAGACAAGAGTTTGGAGGACTCGCATTCAGTAGTGTCGAAGTCTCGAAGGACGAAATTATGAAGTCACTACAAATTACACACAGGAGATAGGTGAATACGAATTTTCTTTCTACTTTTACTAAATTCTTTAAAATGTGGTGACGTCTAGCAATTTAGGACCAACTTAGGGTCCAATTCTTCTTGGAAAGAACTATGAGTTCTGGTCTCTTCGGATGAGATCGTTCTTGCAAGCATAAGAGTGCTGGGATCCAGTGGATATTGGATATGCAGAACCAGATCCAGCAGACCTTTTTGCCATGACAAACCAACAAAGAATTGCTCAGGCAACTCAGAGAAATAGAGAAAATAAAGCTAAATTCTGGATTCAAAATTCAGTGGATGACTCGATTTTCTCAAAAATCACAGGCGCTAGTACTTCAAAACAGGCCTGGGACATCCTTAAATTAGCTTACCAGGGAAATGACAAGGTTAAAATAGTGAAACTGTAGACCTTGAGGACACAATTCGAGACTTTAAGAATGACAGAGTCTGAAAATGTGGATCAATTTATGACCAGAGTCATGGGAATTGTGAACCAGATCAGATTGACTGGTGAAGCCAGTCCCTGATCAATACATTGTTGAGAAAGTCCTCAAAATTTTACCAACTAAATTCAAAATGGTCGTTACAACAATCCTTGAATCCAAGGATCTGTCATGTTTTTCAACAAATGAGCTAATTGGTTGTCTGGTGACACATGAAAGTAGACTACATCTCACAGATGAGTCAATCGCCAATGCCTTTAAAACTCAATTCTCCTTTAGTAGAGGGAGAGGCAGAGGAAGAAGTAGAAGTCACCAAGGAAGAGGGAGCAGTCAAAGTAACCCTCATTCCAGTGGAGGAAACATACAATGACACCTGAATCAACACTTCCAAGGACACAGACAACATAATAAGAATCAGAGTTTCCAGCCTCAAAGAGGCAGAGGGAGAAGATCAAATGAGAAATCAAACATACAATGCTATTACTGCAAAAAGTATGGGCACTATGAATCTGAATGCAGGAAGAAGCAAGAAGATCATCTCTCAGGCAGAGCACATGTGTCAAATCATACAGGAGAGACCTCAGGAGATATGTTTCTCTCATGTCACAAGACTGAAGAACAACCTAGAGATATCTGGTTGTTGGAAAGTGGATGCAACAATCACATGACAGGTGACAAAGAATTACTTTCATGCATTGATTCTTCAATCTTATCTGATATTACACTTGGAAATGATTACTTAGTCAAAATTCAAGGAAAAGGAACTGTACCTATTCTTACTAAACAAAATGTAAACAAGGACATAAACAATGTTTATCATGTTCCAGATCTAAAACATAATTTTCTAAGTGGAGGATATCTCATTGAACATGGCTATAAGGTACTCTTTGAGGGAGCATCTTGCAAGATATATGACAAAACCCCTAGCAGAAAATTGATTTTTGAAATCCACATGACTCAGAATAAGATGTTTCCCCTTACCCCCAGAACTGCAAATCTAAACCAAACATATGCACAAAGTGCATCCACCTTGAATGAAACTATTGTTTGGCATACACGATTTGAACACCTACCCTTTCAGAGTCTAAGTCTTCTTTAGAAGCACTCCATGGTCAAAGGTCTTCCTATCTTTAAAGAGAAAATTCCCCCATGTGAGTCTTGCATACTTGGCAAACATAACAGAACTAGTTTTCCATAGTCTTCCAATCAAGCCAAACAACATCTTGAACTTGTTCACATTGACCTATGTGGACCAATGAAAACATATTCCATAGGTGGTCACTTTTATTTTCTAATGTTTATTGATGATTTTAGCAGGAAAATCTAGATCTATTTTCTGAGACACAAGTCTGAAACTTTTGCAAAATTGAAGGAATTCAAAGAAGAAGTTGAAAATCAGAGTGGAAAATATATAAAAGTGCTCAATTCATATGGAGGAGGAGAATACAACTCCAAAGAATTTGCAAATTTCTGCAAATCACAAGGAATTATCATGCAAACAATAGCCAGGTATACTCCACAACAGAATGGAGTGGCTGAAAAGAAAAATCAGACAATAATGAATATGGCAAGAACACTTCTCAAAGAGAAACGTTTGTCAAGTAATTTTTGGGCTGAAGCAATAGCATGCTCAGCTTATCTCTTGAATAGATCTCCAACCACCAAACTGAAGCTAAAAGTCCCCCAAGAAGCATGGAGTGGGACAAAGCTCAATGTTGTGCATCTAAGGACATTTGGATGCATAGCATACACTCACATACCTTCCGAATTAAGGAAGAAATTGGATGATAGAAGTGAGAAATGTATCTTCACTGGATATAGTGAAACATATAAAGCTTACAGGCTTTACAATCCAATATCCAAGAAACTAATTCTCAGCAGAGATGTAAAATTTATGGAAAATCAATCCTAGAATGAATCAGAAAATCAACAGATGGACAGCCAAGATCCATTGCTGCCAAGTTCTGAAAACGTAGAAAATTCAGAACAATCAATACCTCAACCTACTCTTCCAAGATTGCAAGTACAAAGACAACCTGAAAAAATCTTAGGATAACTCAACTTCCAGCAGAGGCTCATTCTCTGAACCTCAAAATCAGAGAATTTGAAGTTTGAGAGAAATCCATCAGTAGTTGGATGACTTTGAACAACAAAATCTTTTTGCACTAATGTCATGTCAACCTACATCTTTTAAGGAAGAAGCTAAGGAGCCACATTGGGTTCAAGACATGAACCAAGAAATTGACTCCATTGAGAAGAACAAGACATGGGATCTTGTTGATTTTCCAACTCATAAGAAGAGTATTGGTGTCAAGTGGGTTTACAAGACTAAACTCAATGAAAAAGTGCAGATTGAAAAACACAAGGCAAGACTTGTTGCCAAAGGATTCTCACAACAACCGGGTACTGACTATGGTGAAAAATTTGCTCAAGTAGAAAGACTAGACACTGTAAGGACTCTATTGGCCATAGAAACCCAACACAAATGGCAAGTATACCAGCTGGATGTCAAGTCAACATTCCTGAATGGTTTTTTAGAAGAAGAGGTGTATGTTGATCAACCACCAGGATTTGAAGTCCAAGAACAACCAGCTAAAGTATATCGGTTGAAGAAATCCTTGTATGGATTAAAGCAAGCTCCAAGAGCTTGGTACAATAGAATTGAAACTTACCTGATCAAAAGTGGTTTCAACAGAAGACAAAATGAGCCAACTCTTTACACCAAAATAGATCAGCACGGTAAAATTCTGATTATATGTTTATATGTTGATGACATGATCTATACTGGAAATCTTGAGTTAACAAATTTTAGACATGCCATGCAATCTGAGTTTGAGATGACAGATCTTGGCATAATGAAATTTTTTTTAGGGATTGAGGTTGATCAATCAACCAAAGACATTTTTGTCTATCAGCAAAAGTATGCAACATACGTCATCAAAATATTTCACATGGAAGAATGCAATCCAACAGAAACCCCTATACCTCTAAGCACAAAATTGAGCAAGAAATATGAAGGCCCTATAGTGGACCCTACCCTGTACAAAATTTTAGTAGGCAGTTTGTTGTATCTTACAACAACTAGGCCTGACATTATGTATGCAACCAACCTTGTTTCCAAATTCATGGAATCCCCCAAAGATTCTCACTGGAAAATGGAGAAATGAATTCTGAGATATGTTACAGGAACTCTCAATTTTGGCTTATGGTACACTAAATCTGATAGTAATCAACTTTTTGGTTACATAGACAGTGATTTTGCAGGCATCCTAGATGACAGGAAAAGCACATCTAGACATGTTTTTCATCTGGGCACGAACCTGATCTCATGGGCATCAAAGAAGCAGCCAATTGTATCAATATCTTCTGCAGAGGCAGAGTATGTCACTGCTACCTCATCTTCTTGTCAAGCTGTGTGGCTGAGAAGAATATTGAAAGATATGTCACATACAGAAAAGGATCCAAGTCCTATTTTCTGTGACAATACTTTAGCAATTGCTCTATCCAAAAATCATGTGTTTCACAAGAAAAGCAAACACATTGACACTTGCTTTCACTTCATCCGTGAGCTAGTCAATAATGGTGATATTGCACTTCAATTATGTGGTTCTCGAGATCAGCTCGCAGATATCTTCACAAAACCACTAGGAAAATCTATTTTTTATTTTCAGAGACAACACTTGGGCATAATCAGTGCTGATGTTTGTAACTGTTGAGTTTAAGAGGGAGTGTTAAATATAATGTAACCTCAACAGGCTGAATATACACTGCCAACTGTACTTTTCTTTTCTTGATTTGCTTGAGCCTATTTAGCTCAGCTATTTTCCCTTTGCATTAGAAGTTCTTCATTAACTCTTATTATTGTACTTTCTCCTTACATTCTCAATATACTGAATACAGTTTTCTTCTTTGTTCTTTTCTCTCTGCATTTCTTGCTTCACAATTTATCAAAAACATCTGTAACGACCCTAGTTGAACAAATATCTAAAGATTATAAAGTAAAATTAATTAAAGAAAATAATTGTGGTTAACTAAGTAACAATTTAACTACAGATCACATTTAATGATTTGAGAAATAAATTTAAAAGATCAATGAAAAATGTTATAAAATGGTTGCGTATGCAGAGAGGGATGGCTTATGAATCCGGAGAAGATAAAACATTAAGGCAGAACGAAGGACGGAGGACGGGGGCAGGTAAGGGAGTAATGAGGAGTCGGTGAAGGAGGAATAAGGGAAGGAAGGAGGTTTACGTGAGGATCATTCGACGGAGGATGGATTCTGAGGACTGTTGGATTTCCTGTGAGCAGAGAGTTTCTGGTTGTGACTTTTGATCAGTTGAGGCACCAAGTTGCTGGAGGTTTTGGGCACGGGGGCTAGGATATCCATAGATATCTTGGAGCTAGGTAGTTTTCCTAGTTGGCAGGGAGGACAGTAGTTTTGGGCAGTTATTTTCTTGTTTGCGGCAGGGTTGACCTGTGTATCAGGTAGCAGGAAGGCAACAACAAGGCAAAGAGGAAACATAAATTAGCATCAGAACTAGGTACTTTGTAAAGTTATGTATTTATTTCATTCTTCCATGAAATCAGTATTTATTGATAAATCTAAGTTACTGAAGTTGTTGTTATGAAAATTAATATTATGCTATGAAGTTATTGTCTCAGTTCATAAAATAAATTGTTTATGAAACTTAATGATGTTTAGAAATATTTGGTTGTTACATATGGTATCAGAGTGTCTTATTTCGAAATCTGGGCCTGAGGGCCAAAACCCCGAGTGTTAACTCCAGCCATGCTTAAACTACAAACAAAACATGTTCAGTTTGACCCAATATGACTGATACGGTATCCGAAAATATACTGAGGTAGTACCCCTAAGTTGTCCAAGTAAATGATCTCATAGATATATCACAAGTAACCACTTTAGGCAATACCCTTTAACTGGATCATGTATGGTCACTACAGTTTTAGTCTGAATATTCAAAGGAACGCCTTTAAAATAGTGGCAGAAAAC
>ML850751.1:0-27874 GCA_009831015.1 Picea engelmannii
TTTTAATATTGGTTTTGGCCAAAATTTTAGAGATGTGATATGGAGTACCTTGGATACAGGGAAGTGAAATGAGAGCTAAGGGTGGGGAAAAAGAATGAGAGTTACATGATTACATAAATCTTCTCTACAAAAGTCAAAATGTGCTCTTCAAATACTCAATAATGTACCATGACAATAACAACATACTTATCCTATCCTCTCTACTCCTATTTGTAATTGAAAGGACTCCTAACTAAACCTTCCAACCAGTCCTTGATTGGTGGAAGCTTGTCCCTCAGCTTCCTAATTTGATACAAATGGTTACAAAGGACTATTCCACCCGCCTAAACAATTTGAGTGCTTCAACAATAGGGATTTGAATTTGGTTATGGTCATTATTGCAACTCCTTAGTTTTGGAATCTTCGAAGGATTGAGAAGGGACACAATCCCTTGATTCTCTCACACATGTAGCAGGTTGTTTAGAAAATTAATTGGGGCTGGCAACTTGGATTTTGAAATTTGTTCCTACTCACATTTAACATTAGTTAATGGACCACATCATGCATAAGTCATTCAAAGATCATGATAAAACTAAAACATGCCACACTCAACCTTAATATTTAAGTAAGTCACATACATTTAAACAAACATAAATCAATGGTCTCATGTTAATCATAAATCATAAAGTTCCATAGAAGGATTAGTCTTTAGGGCACAAAATAGGTCATATCTAACATTAGATGTGCCTTGTACTTATACAATTTGGTGGCCCATCATCACTCCCCAACTTGGGAATTTTGTTGATGTTTCTATGAAAAAGAAATTTTTCTCTCAAAATACCGATTCTCTATCCTACTTAATGTGCTTTTCTAGAGTTCTAATCCTTGCATGCTTGTCTAAATCATAAGCCACGAGCTATGCGATGGAGTCCTTTCCATATATCATACTATTTGCTCTTGCTCACCATATTATTCTTTCTCTTTCCTCATCCACCTCCCCTGTAGATATAGGGTGGAGTAGAAGAGAATATTTGAAATTCAACCTAGTCCACTTGAGCTTCATCCTCTTCATTCTTTCTATGTACAACTATGCCCTAAAGAGGGTAGCCTTTAAATTTTGTGGAGAATGGGGATCTAAATTTTTAGCAACAATGGGTAACCCTTCCCACCTATTCTGGCAAAATTGTATTTCCCTTTCTCTTGAACCCTTGACTATTGTCTCATAATGGGAAACTACCCCTCTTTTCTTTTCCTCCAAGATTGGTATTACCTTTGAGTTTGAGGTCAAGTTAATGTGATTTTTCAGTATCTCTTCTAGCCTTGTTGCCTCTACTCTCACCCGTAGATGGCTGTTGATTTCCTCTTCCTTGTATTTTTGTTGTTTTGTAGTTCTTTCCTCTTCATTGTGCACCCAGGAGAAAAAATCCTTGAGTTGCACATCCCCCACATAAGAATTAGGTGACCATTTATATGGGTGAGGAAACATAAAATTATGAAGGAATTCACAAAGTTGATCCCTTTCCTTCTCACTACATTGATGGTATGTTTTTGAAAACTCTTTTGGGGTATCTAGTAGGTAGAAGAGATGACTGGTTATCATCCTCAACTAAAATATACACCAATACTATTTTAGGAATAATGCATATACTTGAGTGGGAGGTTTGCATGATATCATGTCTTTGACTACTTTAACAATTTTGGCAATTCCTCTAATATGCCAATTTTCTCAATTTTGTGTTTCAACTCTTCCTTGCGATTCTCCAACTTGGTTTTTAAAATAATGTTTTATTCTTCAAATTGTCTCTTGGCATCCAATTGTTGCATTTTCTTATCTAAATTTTTTCATGTAGGGTTGTAATTTGTTTCATGCAACAACTGGGGTTTTTTTTCACTTGTACTTTCAATTCTTTGATTGGCCTCTACAAGTTCCTTCCATATAAGGACCTCTGCCCTAGCTTCTTCTAATTAAGAAATTAGAACTTGCATTTCATCTTCATCCATTTTTGTGTCCTCTATCCCTTGTCTTTATCCCAAGTATTTGTTTGGACTAGAGTGATTGTCTTGATCTAGGCTTACTAGGGTAGTGTCTTATGAAATAATCTCCAATTTTCTTACTGCCTGAGATCTAGTCTTAATCCTTTGACTCATGGGTTGCTTCCACTTCCCTGTTGAGTGGCTTCCTACTTGTAGTTTTGTTGGGTTGTTATATTCTTTGTAGTGAAATTCTAGTTGAGGTGGATCGACTGACAGTCGAAGTCGAAGGAATCGACAACAAGTCGAAGGTTGAGGTGGTTTGACTGGGTAAATACGAAGTCAAATACATCGAAAAAAAATCAAAGGTTGAGGTGGTTTGATCGGGTAAAGACCAAGTTGAAGACATCGACAGCAAGTCGAAGGTTGAGGTGGTTTGACTGGGTAAATACGAAGTCAAAGACATCGAAAACAAGTTGAGGAGGTCAACCGACAAGAGGTCGACATGCATGCATGTGGAAACTGACTGAAGAACGAATGAAGGTCGCTTGGTAGTCATCTGGTAACCCAACTTGGTAGTCGATTGTAACCGAATCCCGAGATTCATGGGATTTGTAGCCAATGATTTGCATAGATCTGTAACCATTTTTGGGTGCCTTTTCTTTAGCGTTTTTCCTACTGTAAATCCTATAAAGAAGGCATGTTGTAATACTGTAAAAGATGATGAAATCATAGAGGTTGTTGATCATGTAGATATAAGCCAAAATTGGCTACACGGTTGTTCTTGTGCAATGCAAGAAGGTATGATGTCGATTGTGTCTTAGGTGTGGACCAAGGTTAAGCATGTAACCTTTTATTCTGAATGAATAAGACAACAAGAGAGCAAAATGCTCAAGGATTGCCAGTTTTCCTAGTTTGGGTTTCCAGGGTAAAATCTATGTGTATTGTGTGTTTTCTTTGTCATTTACTTTTTTGATTAAATCTTTCTTCCTCTCTTCTGCTAGGTTTAACATGGAAGTGTTCCTCATTTCCTAACATGTGGTATCAGAGCTTGGTTTAAAAACCTTGGATATGAGATAAACTCTAGGTTAAGTAAGAGTCGTAAGTCATAAATATTTAAGGATTGTGTTTAGAGAATGGCGAGAAGTTCGAGAATCGAGATCGAAAAATTCAATGGCTAGAATTTTGAGCTTTGTAAGCTTAAAATTAAAGATCTCCTTGTAGATTGAGAATAATGGGCAACAGTCTATCTAGGTACCATGTTGATAGGTATGTCGATGAAAGAATGGGAGAAACTCAAGAGAAGGCAAAGGATTACAATTTTACTTTATCTTGCAGAGGAATCACCACTCTAGGGTTGAATCTCATTGATCAATATCTCATGAAAAGGCCAACCCAATTGAAGAACCATGGGCTTGAATCAAAGATCCATTCCCTACCTAGATTTGAATCGAGGATGATAAAAAAGAAACCTCACCCTAGGAGAGAGATTTCATAATTTATTAACTTCTAGTTGGTTGGGATCCATCCTATTAGGGATTTAATAGATGATCATACCTTTAGATCGACACCTGGTGAATTCTTCAGCTACCCTCATATATTCTTCAATCTCTAGGTTTTCTATGCTTCTCTAGGAAACCTTTAGTAGGAGGAGTAGGGTGATCCTTGCGAGCTTCCTCCTTTATGAAGGCCATAAAATTTGCCTCTGAGAGTAAGAAATATTTACTCATCAAAGCTTCCTTGTAGCTCCCCGAAGCTTCCATAACTTATTTTCTTCTCTCTACCTTTTATCCTTGAATGCCTGAATGTAGAATACTTAGGTCCTCTCTCTCTCTCTCTCTCTCTCTCTCTATATATATATATATATATATATATATATATATATATATATCATGATGCAACAAGCATGCCCTTCCCCAATCTGTGAGTATTACAATGAATGTAATTGGATTTACAATACTCAAATTAGGATCCTTCAACTAAGAATATGTAAGTGGGAGGTATCTAATTTGCCAAAGTCACTCGAGATTTTCACCTAGCCCCAATTTCAATCACAAGCACAAGTGGCCCACGAGGGGAAAAATGTCACTGAAGAGACTTGAACCTTGGTGAGGGCAATAACAACACCTTGCTTTCACCAACCCAACAAATCCCTGTTGACTAGCCCTTATAATTAGTGAAGCCATGCCCACCCATTGCCACTTTTCTAAGGACCATATGATCATGTGTACCATTCTGAAGCTCTAGCCCAACAAACCTCAAGACATCACAAATTTGAAAGTTTACTTAAGCACAACCCTATACTTCTACCAGTCCACATTGTTGACTCTTTGATTATATTACTTCATTTGAATTTCCTCCTTGGAAATATAATACTGTTCATCAATCTATAATCAAGAGACCAAATTAACAAGGAACTAATGATTTTTTATGGCCAGAAACAAAACAGCTAAGATCTTTGCCTCAACAGTTGATGACTATATATCTGAATGAGCAGACTATAGGAATTTTTGTGCAAAAGGGCAGGTAGGATATAAGAGAAACCAACGGGCATGTAATAATATCTCTACCTTTACACTAGTCTTTGAAGGAGTGAAGGCTGTTGCAGGGAGGATGTACTGCAGGGCATCAAACAACAATAACAAATGCTATAAAGTGATAAAAAACCCGTAGATAACAGGGAAATACTCTATAACAGAATATGGAGACGAATCTAAACTAGCCATAACAATAGCAGATACAATACTGAGTTAAGACGGTAAGTAAAAGAGTGGTCATTCATTAATAACAACAAGAATGAGTGGAACTTGCCTAACATTCATTTAGAGCTCAAAACAGTGGGGTACATCTCCAACAATTTGTGGGAAACCTTAGTAGAGAAGGCTCAAGTCTCAAAGATACAAAATGGATCAATAGCTCTCACCTTACTCAAAAGGGTAGGATTTCTAGAATAGATATTCTGTGTTGTAGAGCGCATTAGGTCAAGTGCAACAGTCTACCATCTTAAATTCAAAAAGCATGATTAACTATTTAATTGTATGATATAATAAAAAATGAATCCAACAAAGGCTAACAATACAAGCTTGGTTGCTTTGTAGATTTCCATAAAGCCCTTCAACATTGCACCTAAACAGATTTTGTCCCATAGAATTAGGACTTTGGGCTTGTCAAATCTAGCAGTCTCCTTGGTTATGACATTATATGAGAAGATTGTGGGTTAGGTCCAGGCAAGCACTAGCATCATTGATGATATCCATAGCATCACATGGGTGAAGTGTGGATACCCTCTTTCATTGAAACTCTTTGGCCTTCATATTTACAAGTTGGAGGATCTAATTTAATAGACTTTACCTATGATGGATGGTTGTACCTTTTACCATTGCTATCTTACTCTTTTCTGATGACATTATTTTGCTTCCCATAAAATATCAAGCCTTAAAGATGAGTTGATGTTCTTAACACATTCTGCAATGACTATGGCCTATAACTTGAACTTGGAGAGATAACAATAATGGTTTTCAGTAGCCATGGAGTAAAGGGCATTCTAACTTGATGACACGAGAGACAATATTTCCAGCTTCAACATTAAGGCAAACTTGTCTTTGGCCTTCTATTTTTTTCTAATTCAACTTGAAAATCATGGAATTCACAATCTATTCTTTGAGATAACCTAATTAGCGAATCCATTATATATTTCTATTCCACGCTAGTAGCAGCTTTGAAGGTTCATGAAATTTTAGGTGGCGCTATTGCTTATTATCTCTACTGTCAGAAGAAATGAGAAGGAAGAACATGGAAGGATTGACCAAAGATGCATTAGTGGTGAGAGGTCAACCAATTGACACAGATAAAGGAAAATTATCTGGTAGAAAGTCTAAGTCAAAGGGTAGATCTAAATCTCCTATTCAGTCGACGAGAAGATGTTGGAAATGTGGTAAAGTTGAGAACTACAAAAGGGGCTGCAAGTCGAAGGCAATGGAAGTCAGTATAGGATCTTATGAGAAGCAGTCGATTGAGAGAAAGATGACTCCAGATAAAGGAGGTGATGTGTACCCGGTGTTGACCAGTACAAAGTCGTATTAAGATGTTTGGTTGATCGAATAAGGAGCATCCTATTATATGACACCACATAGAGAATGGTTCTACGAATATGAACAATATGAAGGAGGAGTTGTGTTCTTGGGGGACGACTCGACAACCAAAATTTTCAGACAAGGAAGAGTTTGAATGGTACTGTAGGATGGGAGGAGTAGAACCCCTCCAAGTGTGCTACACATTCCAGGTTTGGAAAGAAACCTGATATCTATCAGCAAGATGAGTGATGCACGGGTGCACACTCTATTTCAGAAGGATTCATGCAAGATGGTCGGAGGTGCAATGGTATTATTGAAAGGAGCTCATATTGGAACCCTATACAAGTTATTGGGGAATGTTGACTCAATTGGATGCAACAACATCGTTGTTCTTGAAGTCGACTCGACTTCGACTCGACTCGACTCGAATTGGGCTGAGTCAATTCAAAAAAACTCGAAAAGTCATCATAAATTCGACTGGACCATGCTATGGTATGAGAGGATGGGACACATTGGAGAAAAATGACTCCAAGATATGCATAACAAAGGTATGGTCGAATATTTTCTTGAATGTAATTTAGAAGTCAATTTTTTTGAACATTGTATATATGGAAAACAAAGTCGGGTGAGCTTCCCATCTGGAGCGACAAGGGAAAATGGGATTCTATAATTGGTTCATAGTGATGTGTTTAGAACTGTTTCAGTGCCTTCACTTGGTGGATCCATGTATTATGTCTCCTTCATATATGATTTTTCCAGGAAGACATGGATATATTTCCTAAGGAATAAATCAGAGGTTTTCGAGAAATTCAAAGAGTTTAAATCTCTTGTAGAAGACCAGATAGATAAGAAGATTAAGGTGTTGAGGATTGACAATGGTGGTGAATTTTGTGGAAAATAATTTGATCATTTCTGCAAGAACTATGGCATAGCACGTCAAAATACCACACCATATACCCCACAAAAAAATGGATTTGTTGAGAGAATGAACAAAACATTGATGGACAAGGCAAGGAGCATGCTCAGTGGTGTTGGGCTCACACAAGAATTCTGGGCAGAGGCAGTCGACACTGCAAAATATCTATTGAATATGTCTCCTTTGTCGGTGCTAGTCGAAATGACTCCACATGAGGTATGGTCTGGTAAGAATCCTTCGGTTTCAAATCTCAAAGTATTTGGCTGTGATGCATTTGTGCATGTTCCCAAGGAAAAGAGGAGCATGTTGGACAAGAAGGGAGTCAAGTGTATTTTCATTAGATATAAAGAAGGAATGAAAGGATATAAGATCTAGGATCCTACATCAAGAAAAACAGTGTACAATCGAGATGTGGTCTTCATAGAAGTTAGAAGTAAGTTTGAGCTTGAAGAAATTGTTTAGACCAAGAATAATGCAAATAAGGTGTGGTTTGAAATGAGGAACGAAGAAGATGATTCATATGAGTCGACTGAATAAGAAGTATAGGTGGAACAACAAACCTCGGTTGTAAGGAGGTCAACATGAGTAAGAAAACTAGTCAAAAGGTATAGTCCACCAGACTTCCATTCTGCATTTGTGTTAATTTCCACCAATGATGAGCCCAAGTCGGTCGAGGAGGCAGTTGACTCAGTATAAGGAAAACTCTGGAAGGAGGCCATGGTAGAAGAGATGGAATCCTTGCACAAGAATGAGATATGGGACTTAGTCGAATTACCTAGTGGAAGAAATCATGTTGGTAGAAAATGGGTATTCAAGAAGAAGATGAATGTAACAGGTCAAGTCGAGAAATTCAAATCTCGACTGGTAGCGAAAGGGTATTCCCAAGCCGAAGGAGTCGACTTCGGTGAGATATTTTATCCGGTTGCAAAATTAACTTCCATTAGAGTACTACTGTCTCTGGATGTATAATTTGATCTAAAAATAGAATAAATGGATGTGAATACAACATTTCTACATGGGGACCTGGGAGAAGAAATCTACATGAAACAACCTGAAGGATTTGTAGTAAAGGGAAAGAAATATTTTATGTGCAAACTAAAAAGATCCCTTTATGGTCTAAAGAAATCACCAAGGATGTGGTACCAAAAGTTTGACACATACATCCTTAGTTTAGGGTTTGTGAGAAGAAAATATGATCACTGTATATATTCCAAAGAAGAAGATGGACATTTCATATATGTAGCATTGTATGTTGATGACATGTTGTCGATTGGAAACAAAATGAACATAATAAAGGAGGTGAAGAAGAAGATATCCTCCAAGTTCGACATGAAGGATATCAGTGCAACAAACTTCATTCTAGAAAGATCAAGCAACTAGAAAGATCTAGTTGAACCAGATGAAGTATATTGAAACAATATTGAAACTCTTCAACATGCAGGATTGCAAACCTATGAAGGTGCCAATTCCTGTGGGAGAAAGGTTAACTGCTAAACAATGTCCAAGGACATAGGAGGAAATAAAGGACATGGCACATGTTCCCTATGCAAGTGTTATTGGTAGTCTAATGTATGTGATTATCAACACTCAACCAAACATTTCCCATGCAGTGGGAGTGTTGAGTAGATACATGTCGACACTTGGTAAGGAGCATTAGACTATTGTCAAGAGAGTATTCAGGTATTTGTGTGGCACAAAATATTATGTTATATGATACCAAGGAAAACCTGGAGGTGACAGTGAATTAAATGTACATGGCTTTGTCGACGCCGACTGGGATAGAGATATGGATTGACAAAGGTCGACTAGTGGATATGTATTCAAAATGTTCGATGGAGCAATTAGTCTGGATGAGTAAGCGACACATTGTAGTAGCCTTGTCAACGACAGAGGATGAATACATGGAAACCACTCATGGAAGTATTAAGTAGTATGGTTGTAAAGGCTGTGTTTAGGAATAGGGTTTGAGCAAAGATCTATCAAGATAAGTTGTGATAGTCAAAGCACAATATTTCTAGCAAAGTACCCAACTTATCATTCTAAGACTAAGCACATTGATGTACAATACCATTTCATGAGAGACATGGTGGAAAGCAATAAGGTGATGCTAGAGAAAGTAGACATGTTGGAAAACATAGCAGACTCTTTGACCAAGTTTATGAGTGCTATGAGTTTCTCTTGGTGAAGAGAGGCAATGGGAATTGATTCTTTGGGTCTATGGATGAGAGTTCATAGGTCTCCCAGTTTCAGCAAAGAAAAAAACAAGTGAGAGAATGTTGGGTTGTTATACTCTTTGTAGTGAAAGTCTAGTAGAGGTGGATCGACTAACTGTCTAAGTCAAAGGAATAAATAACAAGTCGAAGTTCAAGGTGGTTCGACTGGGTAAATACAAAGTCGAAGACATTGAAAACAAGTTGAATGTTGAGGTGGTTCAACCGGGTAAAGACAAAGTCGAAGACATCGACAACAAGTCGAAGGTCGAGGTGGTCTAATCAGGTAAATTCGAAGTCAAAGACATCGACAACAAGTCAAAGAGGTCAACCAACAATAGGTCGATAGAAGGGCATGTGGAAATTGAATGAAGATCGAATGAAGGTCGGTTGGTAACCCGACTTGGTAGTCGACTGTAACATAATCCTGAGATTTGTGGGATTTGTAGCCAATGATTTGCGTGGATATGTAACCATCTTTTGGGCACCTTTTCTTTAGGGTTTTTCCTACTGTAAAGACTATAAAGAGGCATGTTTTAATACTGTAAAAGATGATGTAGAGGTTTATGGTCATGTAGATGTAAGTCAAAATTGGCTACGGGGTTGTTCTTGTGTAATGCAAGAAGGTATGGTGTCGATTGTGTCTTAGGTGTGGACCAAGGTTAGGAATGTAACCTTTTATTCTGAATGAATAAGACAACAAGAGAGAAGAATGCTCAAGGAATGATGGTTTTCCCGGTTTGGGTTTCTAGGGTAAAATCTCTGTGTACTATGTGTTTTTTGTGTCATTTACTTTTTTGTTTAAATATTTCTTCCTCTCTTCTACTAGGTTTAGCGTGGAAGTGTCCCTCATTTCCTAACAAGTTTTAGGGGAATAGTCTCAGGTGTTCCCATTTTCATCAAAGTGACAACAACTTCCTCAACTTCATTTCTTGCTCTGTTTTTTCTTTGTTTCTTTCTTTTCTTACTAGGTTCTACTTTTCCACTTGAATTTTTCTTCTTCCTAGACTCTCTTTCATGCCTTACTTCTTTGTTTCTCTCTTTCCCTTTAGTTGCAACTCTTAGTGCTGTAAATATGGTGGCAATAATTCTATCCCATGAAATATATGAGGGATGTCTTCTCAAAGAATTACAGACAAATCAACCCATTATGGGATAGTGCATCCACCTTTTCTCTCAGAAATTTATCACTCATCTCCTTCAAATATTGTAATAGAAAATATGGAACACTTAAGTTCTCTTCAATTTTATGATGGGGACGATGCCTTAGTTGGTAAAGGAGTATAAGGTGGTAGGCATATATCATGCTCAACCTTCCCTAATAGGTAATATACTTGAGAAAATGATTAACCACCTCATCCCAAGGAACTGGTAGACTCTCCCTCTTTACTCCATTCTTGTTTCCCTCCCTTCTCTCATAGATCAATAGGTCAATAGGAAATCCTACTTGGAATCCAGAGGTGGATTCCTATCCTCCTTATCCCAAGGGAACCCTATTGGTATCCTTGTCACCATGATTATGATGGGTTTATTATTAGTAGAATATTATTTCTCCCTTACATTTTTGAAATGTTGAGCAAATTCTAGGGAAAAATTGTCATCAAAACCCTTAAGTCTATTGAAATACTCTATCAAGTTTGTTTCTTGAAATACCTCAAATACCTCTAGGTTACTATAAACCTTAGCTGTTTCTGTAGGATCCCTCCTATTAAACCCTTCCCTCATTTTGGATGAACTCTTTGTGAAGGTAACATATTTTATCTACTAGGGCTACCTACAATTTTGGTAATTGAGGGTATAAACATAAATGAGATTTATAGTTTTTGGAGATTTCTCATTCTTATGATCATTTAATTCCTCATGAAAAAATATAAAGAACTAAAAAACTCCTTACCTTATACCAGAAGATTGAATGTTGGAGTCCCTTTGTCTTTCTCTTTCTAATCTCTACCTCTCTAGTGACTTCTGTCACCTCGTGGATATCTAGTGATCTTAGTGGGTTCATACAAAACATCCCATATTATCTATATGCACATAATACACAACTTGGATGTAGTTTTGGGATCTGAAACATCGATAGAAAACACTATCCCTGTGGATCTTCCGATGAATTATGAAAACCCAAGCCATAAAAGTATAAAAATCGGACTACACAACTTCTTCTTAGGTTTCGTTTCTCATAAATTCAGCCTCTCCCCTCAATAATGTGACATTTTATACTTAATACATATAGATAAAAATCAACTTAGATGTGCAACAGTCTTGGAAAATTTTGTATTCTTTGGGGGTGGTGGCCTTGTGTTTTCCTTTACAATTTACTCCCACTCTCACTTTTAGATCAACCTCCTTCTTTAACCCATTCTATCTATTCTCTTGTACTTATGACTTTGAGTGCTAACACATCCTTTCTCTTCTCTCATACTTATCACTTTGAGTACCCCCAACTCATATGATGATTCAAATATTCAACTAGATGATGGTCGATGCATTTTTCATGGCATAAGTAACACGTTCGATTGATGCGATTGTTTCATTGTTACTCATCCATGGATTTCCACTAACTGTAGTCTTATTGGTTTTAAACTTTGTGTACTTATGTCACATGTGGCTTACCTAATAATAAGAGAACCCTACCCCATTGTAATGTAAAGTTTGGCATCCATGTCAATGGATAGGAATGGGGTTGGGATTGGAAATGTTTGTTATGTGAATGTTTGACATGACTATGTTATGTTAGAAGATATATGTTTTCCAAAATCAAAGGTGATGTGACATACCTCTTGTGATTGATTTTCATGATGGTGGAGTTTCTTTTGCATGTTTGAATTGTTATTGTAGTCTCCCATAGAAAGTATTTAGTGTTTATGTTGAGGTGGGCCTCTCTTGTAGTCTTTTGTAGGTTCAAGTGTTGTAGTGGTATTATCTTGTAGGTCAAAATGTTGTAGTGGCCTTCTCCTATAGGTTCATTTAGGTCCAATTGATTTAGTGGTATTCTCTTATAGGTTCCTATAAGTAGAAGTGTTGTAGAAATTGATTGAATAAAGGATCCTATAGGTCGACATTTTTGTAGAAAAGTTGGAACAAGGGGATCCTGTTGCTTCCCATGCAAGTAAACTTTTGTAGATATTGGAAAAATGGTCATTTAGAATGGGTGCAGATGGATACTTATATAGTATCTTGTAGAAGTGAAGGATACAATTTAGGATGAAATTGGTGATAAGGAGAAATGTTAGTATGGGTAGAACGTAGATGAAAGATAGTGTATCTAGTGGATGAAGGTAAATTTGGAGATTTTATGGGTAAGGATGTGGGAAAATATGGTAAAGGAAATTGGTAGGAATGATAAAATGAAAATGTGGATTGAAGAATGCATCAAGTTAAAATGGATGGATGGATCTTTTGCTCTTCTTGAAGTGTTATATTTGATAACATAAGGTAGAACTACCAAAATATACTTGTATACACCTTAAAATGTTTTGTTTTTTATAAGACGATCGATGGTATTGATTACTAATTTCTTATTGGTATGTGTTTGAGTATTTTTTTTTATCATTTCTAAGATTCTGTTCATATAAATTCTCAAAGATGTGTTGTCATTGTGTAGACCTACATGATGCTTGATTTGTTATGTTGAGATGCTAGCTACAATGACCTTTTCGTGCATGCTTGTATACAAGAGAGAACTTAAGTTTTTAGAGTTTGAGCTTGATTTTTAAACTGTCGTGGATATTCCACTGGAACAGTTCATCAAAACAAATTTGATAAATAAAACTGAAATCTACACTATGAAGGTTAAATCCCTTTAGATTCCAAAATATTTAGTTACTGATTTTCTGCTTATGCGTGAAATACATAAAATCCAAAATATAGAGAACAATAAAATAAAACCACATGTCATCCACAACATAACACAAATATTTTCTCTAGGAAACCCTTATGGTAGAAAACCCAACTAGAAGGTGAAACCACTCTACTCTCTTTTCTTTGGTGAAAATAATGCAACTACAAAGGACAAGGCACTCTCTATGGAGTTACTTGAGACCTGTGGCCCATTAGGATGTTATAGAACATTAACCCCCTATGTTATGCTCTCTAATTTACCACTCCCATTTGTTCTGCTCTGTTATGGAACACAATTCAATAACATAGAATGAAACCCCTTGTCCTCCTAATGGCCTAGTATTTAACATAGCCCAATAGCCATCTAGGGGTAGGTTTTTGACTTCCTCAACCCTCAATTATGGTGGGGTTTTGATCCTTCTATAATATTTTTGAAATTCCTCACGTGGATAGCAACATATGCATGATTAATTGTGGATAACATGGCATCTGTTCCTACCATGGTGGTCAACATGATAGGTCAACTTGCGAGAGGCATAAATTTTGCATATGAACTCTAATTGATGCACGATCTACACCGTTGGAAAGGTCACGGAGAATAGAACACCGTCAAGGGTGTGTGCATAACTATCGAAGACTAGAACCCATAAAACACCATTTAATGCCTTAAAATGGCTCTGAAAGGTTCTAGACCCCAATTTTCCAAACTAGGACCAACCACTAAAATGAGCCTACAAGTTGATTCCTCCAATTTTTTCCACTCTGAAAGAATAGAGATAGATGAAAAATAATATAATGATCCAATCCGGATCAGGGCTGCTATGTTTCTAGTGACCTTCATCCTTTTGTTCTACATATGACATATTGAATATGAGATAATGATTGTTGTATAGTCAATGTTTCTTGATCCTTCTTTTTGACTTTAACCTAGATTTTATTTACGAATATTTGAAAAGCTGGATACTAGGCCTCATAGAGATTATATAATTGTTTTTACTTGAGATCTATATGGATGGATTATTCATTTATTGATGACAATTCGTGTTCTTGTGCATGCAAGGGAAAAGATGATATGAATTTTTTCAAGATGAGTTGAATATCCCGACTATTTATTTTCAAGATCATATCATTAATGGGATAGATTCACCTATGATGGAATTTGATAACTATGTCCATTTGAAATTCTAACCTTGAGCTTGATCCATATACGTATGGTCTGATATATTGTTGAACTTTCTTGTTTTCCTTTTTTTGTTGGTAGTGTTTTTTAATTCTGAAAATAATTGCAATGGGCCTTTTGAGGATTGATGCATACATGATTGTTCATGAAATGTAGGTCTAGGAATATTTTATTGTCATGCAATATAGACTAAATGTTGATGTGGTGAGTGTTGTAATTTCATTGTAGAGTGTCCTTATGTATGAGATGAAGAATCTTATGACAATAGGGATTGTCTTTTCAAGGCTTAGAAATTTTGTGTTCTTGGATTTTGCAAAAGATTTATTGTAGCCTTATGATCTCAACCTCTTTGTTGCATGGTGTTGTTTAAGTAGTGATCCATTTGATGAGTTCTTGTAATTTTTGTGATGGTATATTTGCAAATTTTTTATTGGAGTAGATTTTTATTTAGCTTTCTATGTAATCCTTGATGGCAATGAGTGACCATGATAGGTCACGATTTTTCATTGAAATATTTATTTCTCCATTTCTGCAAACCTTTGTAGAATCTTAGATGGTGAGTGCATGATAATGATAAGTTCTTGATTGAATTAGAGAAATGCACTCTATGTGATGCTCTCTTTGAATACTCCTTGATGATCGAGTGAATACCCTCTGATATCTGGAATACAAATAGATATTTGAACTACATCATATTGAAAGGAATTTGTAACTATCTTTCAACTTACATGTTATCAATAGACTCAGTGATATTGTGTTGCTCCTAGCTAGTTTTTTGAACTATTTTTTTTTTCTTGAAGGGTATGATAGATGTTGTTGGATTCTTGAATGCCCCTTGCTAGATGTTTACAACCCGAAATAAGAAAATAGTTACAAGTATCTGCAATTTGTTTTTTTTTTCCTCTAAATTTAAGTTCCATTTTTGGTTTTTACTTAAGCCCTTATTGCTGGTGACTCATAGAATTTTTCACCTGAGTTTATTTATTTTTTACATGTCATGGATTTCCTCAGAAGAGGTTTTAAAGATAAAATATATCCTAGATGCCTCCAGGGATATTTTCACCTATGAATTTGATTTCTTTTCCTTCTTTTTGCTATTTTTTTCCTTTTTAATTTTCATTAAAACTAAAAGGGTTTGAGATGATCATTCTATACTGAAATATTTGGATTTGTTTTGTAAATTCCTCTTTTTCATTGGATTCTTGTAGAGATTTAAATTGTAGCCATTAAACAAGAGAGGTACTTGTTCCTAATATATTGTATTGATTTTTATTGAGCCATTGTCATAATATGTGTCAATTTTGTATGGGCCCAACATTCTAGTTCTCATTTTCCCCTTAAATTCTTTGAATCTTGAATCACAAAGGAGGGCCCAATATTCTTCTTGAATACCTTTGACTTGATAAACCTATCACGCCATATTAAACCTATCACGCCATATTTTCTTTTGATCTTGGATTATTTCAATGTGGAACAAGGCATGCTACCTATATTCATCTAATGTATTTAGCTATTGTACTATCTCATTGAGATATAGATAGATGTAGGTATAGAGTTAAGGTTTTTCTTAATGTTTGTATCTCAAATCCTATGAGGAGCATTACCTTTTTACTATACACCATCTTATAGGGTGTGAACCTTGTGGTGGTTTTCCAAGTTGTATTGTATGCACATACAATGTCAATCAATTTGTTTGTCCAGTCCTTCCTACGTTGATAAACTATATTTTTAGAATGTTTTCCAGCTCCATATTTTCACTTCTACTTGACCATCTACTTGAGGATGGTATGTAGTTGATTTTCTATGTTGAATTTTAAACAATTGCATGGTATTATCGACTAGATTTGAGGTGAACTGAGGTTCTTGATTTGTTACAACCTCGGTATTCCAAACCTAGTTAAGACATTCTCATATAGAATTTATGCTACTTTATTTTCTTTTGCAGTTTTCATATCCTTTGCCTCTTCCCATTTGTTCAAGTAATTAGTGAAAACCAAAATGGTTTCCTTTCGGTTTGAAGGAGGTTTAATGGGCCCCACAAAATCCAATCCCTATTAGTCAAAGTGTCTAAATGAGACTCGAAATTGTGATGAAATTTCATCTCCCTTTATAGGCTTTCCAATACTTTGGCACTTGTCACAGTGGGAGACATATTCTTCAATTCCTTTTTTAAGGGTTGGACAATAGTATCCTACCTGCAAAACCTTATAGGTTTTCCTTTCTATAGCATAATGGCCTCCACAAGGCTCATCATGATAAGCATGAAAAACATCATGTACCTCTTCCTCTCTTATGCATATTCTAAGTGTCTAATCTAGCCCAATATTAAATAGGTGCCCCTTAATCCATGTATAGGTAGCACTCTTCCTAACAATCTTACACAGTTCCCTTTAAGGAAAAATGTTGATGAAATATTCAAGTGGCTAATTAGTTTGCTATATCAACAAACCATGGAGTCTTTATGGAGATTGCAAATCAGTGCTCATCTATAAAACCGCCACCAACAACTTCTCGATCTACAATTTTTTATTATTTTTAACATAAAATCTACAACAACATTTTGTTTCCCATGTTTGTTAGGTATTGTTTAATCAAATTCCTTTAAAATGAATAACCATCTAATTATTCTTCTATTGACATCTTTTTTGTTCATTAAATATTTGATTGTTGCATGATTTGTATGTACAAAAACTTGATAACCAATGATGTAGTGTCTAAAATTATTTATGGCATATACAACAACCAAGAATTCCCTTTCATTGACAATATAGTTCAATTATTCTCTAGACATATTTTTACTGATAAAATAGATTGCAAATGGTTCCCTGAACTCTTGTTTCCCTAAAAATTCCCCTAGTACTTTATCAGATGCATCTATGTGTATGTGAAATGGAATTTCCCATTTTGGAGCTTGTAAAATAGGGGTTGATATAAGTTTTTCCTTGATGTTGTCAAAGGTTTTTCGACAATCTTCTGACTAGCAAAAGTCTACATCTTTGGATTAAGAGGATGAACAAGGGAAATGATAATTTACTAAAATATTTAATAAACCTCCTATAGTATAGCCTACATGCCAAAAACCTTCTTACATATTTTTTTTTCTGAGGTATTGGAATATTTTGATGATTTTTACTTTATCTCGATCTACTTCAATCCCCCTAGGAGAGGTGTGATGGCCCAAGACTATTCCTTCATTCATGTGCATGTTGCATTTTTCATTTCTCAATGCTAAATTCATCCCTTGGCATCTTTTCAACACATTCTCTAGATTGGTTGAGGATTCTTGGAATGTGTTCCCACAAGGAGTGAAGTCATCCATGTAGATTTCTACATTGTCACATATTAATTCTACAAATATACCGAGGAAACCTTGTTGGAAGGTTGCAAGAGCATTACATAAGCTAAATGGGAGGAACCAGTAAGAAAATGTTCCCCAAGGAAAAGTAAAAGTGTTTTTTTCTTGGTCTTCAGGGATCATTTGTATTTGATTATATCCACTAAACCCACACAATCTCCTTTGTCTCCTCTTCAACAACCACATACTCTACTTTTGTAGTGGAATCTTTTGGAATAGATTTTTTGAGTGATCTCTAAGAGACAGTTGTTGATATAAGAATCCTAAGGTATCCTGAAGTAGACACTCCATTCTCCTTATCCCCATCAAATTATGAATCTGTATTTCCAAGTAGTTTGTAGTCATCCACCTTAGAGTATTTAATCCCAATGCATTGATTTCCCTTAAAGTACTTTAGAACTCTCTTTGCATCAAACCAATGTCCTTCATAAGGTTTTTGCATGAACCTAAAAAGGATCCCAACTACAAATGAAATGTCAGGTTAGGTAGTAGTAAGGTATATAAGACTCCCCACAAGCTATCTATATTTAGTTGCATCCTCAAATTCATTCCCTTATTTTGATATTATCTTCAGATTTTGTTCCATTGGACTAGAGATAAGATACAATCAACCATGCACCCAAAAGTTTTCAATAGTTCTCCAATGTACTTCTTTTGGGAGATGAATACAAGCTTTGGATTTTGAGTTACTTCAATACCCAAGTAGTAGTGAAGATATCCCATGCTTGTCATCATAAAAATATTCTTCAATTATTTCTTTATGGATGAAATATAGGCTTTAATGTTCCCTGCCATCAAAAGATAATCTACACACACCACAAGATATACAACAATTTTTCCAACTTTCTTGAGAAAAAAAGTTGCATCATTAATATTAAAATTCTTGAAATTGATCTTCAAAAGATGCTCAGTTAACTTTTCATACCACGCACGAGGTGCTTGTTTTAGGCCATACAAAGACTTGATGAGTTTTCATACCTTATGTTCTCGACCTTTTGCAACAAATCCTTCTGGTTGAGACATGTAGACATTCTCTTTCAAGTCTCCATTTAATAAGGTTTCCTTCACATCCATGTGGTGAATTTTCAACCTATTTTGTGTAGTCGAAGACAACAATGCATGAATGGTAGCCCATTTTGTTGTGGGGGAAAAAGTATCCTCATATTATATGCCTTCTTTTTGTGCATATCCTTTCACCACAAGCCTCTCCTTATGCTTGTCAAGTGATCCATCTATTTTGTATGTGTTCTTGTAGACCCACTTGAAGCCAATTGGTTTGGTTTCAAATGGAGGATTCACTAGCTTCCATGTCCCATTCTTGATGAGAGAATCATACTCCTTCTGGATGGATTCTTTCCCCTCATAATGAGAAGTATCTTCTTCAAAGGAATTTGGTTCAATGTTAGTAGATAAATTCAATTCACAATCAAATGAAACATCTATATCATTTGCATCGCCTGAATTTGAATTATCTACATTGACAAAATCTGAATTATCTACATCACCTCAATCTTGACTTGTAGAACTTTCGGTTCATGTCTTTCCAACTTCATCAGGATGAAAAATTTCAAGTGTCTTTATGAGCCACTTTTGTGGACCTTTATGATATGGTCCAATTTGCTCCATTGATTGAGATGGTGTTGCATTCCCATCAAGGTTCAACCTTTCAATCCTCTCAATCACATCATCTAATTAAAATTGTCGTTCTGATAAAGTGGCTGGATCTTGTTCATGAGAGGGAGATGGCACCTCAAAAGGATATTCCAGAGATTGATCCAAGATAGGGATCCCCCCTTCAAGATGTGGAATATTATCATCAAATCCATGCTATGTCTTTACATGGGTGAATTTATCTACATGCAACAATCTTTTCATTCTTGGTGGATTCAAGAAAAAACACATCTCTATAAAGAATGAACTTCTTATTTACCTCATCATAAAGATGATATTCCTCGATGGTATTTTAGCACCCCAAGAATATGCACTTTTGACTCCTTGCACCAAGCTTGTTTATTTTCTCCTTAGGAATCAAGGCATAGCAGGTGGAACCAAAAAACCTAAGGCGCCTTACCGAAGGAATGTGTCCATTCTACATTTCATAAGGAGTCTTGTTCCCAAGAGTATGATATGGATTCCTATTTCTCACATATACTACACAGAGAACTACATCATCCCAAAACATCAACTTCACATTCTTGAAAATTAGCATTGAACGTACCATATTTAAGAGTGTCTCGTTCATTCTTTCCGCTACACCATTCTACTGAGATTGTATGGAACAATGGTTTAATGATGGATCCCATGTTGGAAAATAAATATTTCAAATTAATTTTAAGTGTATTCTCCTTCATTATCAGTGTGAAGAGTGTTAATATTAGATTGAGTTTCATTTTCAATCCATAAATGGAAATTTTTAAAATTTTAAAATGGTTGAGATTTCTATTTCAACAAATAAACCCAACAAATCTTGGTTTAACCATCAATAAAATTAACACTATATCTATTATGAAAGGCATATGGAATAGGAAGGGGGCCACACAAATCAAACTATATCAACACTATATTTGTATGTTCTCTTGAGGTGGAATCATGAAAAGGTTGCTTGCTGTGTCTACTAAGGATACACGCCTCACATTGCTGCAATTTCCTTGGAATGGTATGTAAAATAGAAACACCATTTTTCTTCAGAATATGAATACTATCATAGTTTATGTGCCCAAATATACCATGCCACAAGAGACTATAGGACAATATACCTCCATCATGGTGAGAAAGGTTTGCATAATTCTGTGCATGTGTAGATGTCCCTTTCAACTTCAACAATTTGTCATCTTCCCATACTATCATGATGACCATGTTGTTGGAAGGTATCCTTATTTCAAATTTTCCATGAAACATGTGAATGAAATGACCTCGTTGTTGAATGTTCACAAGAGACAAGAAGTTTCTCTGCAACTCAAGACGATAGAGAACATTATGAAAAATAAAATATTGGAATCTAGACAATTTGAGCATGATGATGTCAATTCACTTAGGTTTGACACTGAATCCATCTACAAAAATTACCACAACATCTCCATTTTCATCCAATTCTTCAAATAATTCTCTTTGAAAAGTCACATGGCAGGTTGCACCACTATCAAGAAGCCAAGCATATCTCCAAGAAGCAAATGAGGCTTTGAATAAATCTTCATTTTTGGCAATATTGCAATGAGCAGTAACAAATTGAGCGTATTTAGGAGTTTCAAATTTATGTTCCTTTTGTTCCTTCTTGTCTTTGATCTTCTCCCATGGGATCCTACAAGTCTTTTCTTAATTTATGTTCTTTCTATAATGCACACAATGAAGATCAACTGTTTCACCATGATTGTGCCTACCCCCCTGTCTATGAAATTCTTCTTTTCACGTCCTCTCTTTCCATATCTAGTATTGATTTCTTGGGTGCTTGAAATTTCTTCCCGTAATGTTGGTTTTACACACTCATAACCCTCATAATTTTTGTCCAACTTTTACTTTATAAATTTCTAAGACAATTTTCCAATAGTTTTAGATTCTATTTTCACATTCTTAGTAAGGGGTGTTGTTAACATTGTGGATTTATCCTTCCTAGGATTCAAATCAGTGCTCTCCACCTCTGGCTTATTGTCTTTATCGATATAAATTAAAATTAATTTTTTCAATCTTACTGGGTTTTGAACATCCTATATTCTTAGAATTCTCTTCTTATTCAAGGACAAAGACGATGACGAGCTCAATCCCAATTTTGCTTTAATGATTTTTTTCTTTGGGTACAAGGCTCGTAAGTGGCTGCTTCATGGGACATGTGAGGAAAATCATTCTGCTTCCCCAAGAGTGGGTGTATGTATATTTTAACCTTGTATAATTAATCATTGCAAATATATTCTTAGTAAAAAATGAAAAGACACAATGACACACACATGCATTACACAAAGATTTTACCCTGGAAACTGAAATCGGAAAAACCACTAACCTGTTTATAGTTGCAACTATAATATTCTATTCATCATATATATTCATTGTTTATAATATATATATGATCCTACGACATCCAAAACCCCTTATCCATTGAACTAGATTAGTCAAAACCCTAATTCCTAAACCGAAATTAGAAAACCATTAAAGAAAACCGTGTGCTGAAAAACCACTAAAAACAAACACAAAAAACACCATTTTTTTTGGGGGCACTCACCCGAACCCCTAGGTAGGGGGGGATAGTGCCTCCCCCTGAAACCCCCTCGTGTGCCCGACACAATGGAGACACTATATCTAGTCATGCAAATAATATAACACATACTCAACAATGTCAGTAGGGTTCGTGTTATTGGTTAGGGTGAGAGGCTTTGGCTCTTCCTTCCCATAGATTTTGTTGAGGTTTTATTCAAAAAACTTATTGATTATTTCCATTAAAATTCCATATGATCTGAGAAACCACCCAATTCAATAACCTCATAGGAAAAGTGTCGAAGGTTTTAAAATGAAGGTGAAAAGGCGTAGATGAAGGATAATAACCTACTAGGCAAAGAACACTAGAAGGAGAAGTGTTGGTCTGTTTGTGAAGGAATCTGAAGAGGAAGCTTGGAAGAGACCCTGGAGTTATCAAAACAACCAACACTCTGATACCACTATCAGGACAAGGATGAATAAATCCACATATTGAATTATTTGCATTAACATGAAATATTCATTAATACAATGTGAAGTCACCTTTGGTTTCATCTTCTAAGAGGTCCAAATGACTCTTCCTGTTCACCTATGACTCTTCATATTTCTCCTAAATAATATTTATAATAATATTTACAAAGTACCATAATCCCAAGGATTATGTATCTAACATATTGTTCATCTTCTTGTTTTCCACTGTATTTATCAATTTTGACAGAATTATGATATATATTTCACATGCAATTTGAAATGAAGGTATCTTCATCTATATCATTTAATGCTAAGGTTGTTTTAATGGTGAAGAGTGGTTTTATTTTGGCCTAGAACATATCTTCTTCTTCTTCTTCATATCCTATCAAAATAGGTGTCTTAGTGTCGATGAATGGTTTGGTAAGAGGGTAGAATATAAGTTTTTTTTGTGATTGATCATTTGTGATGGTCATGTCTCCAACCTTGTAGATTATGTATGCATTATTTGTGGCTAGAAAAGGCCTACCTAATATGAGTGGGTACCCATTGAGCCTTGATTTGGTTTGTAATGCTATAAAATATATTGGTTATTCCCATGAGTCAATAGAGACTATGACATTTTCCAAAACTCCTTGAGGACTAACAATTGATATGTATACACGTGAGAGTCAATTGTTGTATGTATTAAGAGCTCTCTTAGGTTGATTTTAAGCATCGTGTCCTTTTTCATAACATTAATAGCTACACCTAAGTCTATTAGGGTATTCCATATTAAGATTCTATTGATATAAACATATACATTTGGGCTACTGAGATCTGAATATTTGGGATTGAAAAACATCCCTAACATTAGATTTGCAAGTTTCCCTACAACACTGATTATAGGGGAGTATTTCTTCTTTCTTCTTGGTTTCATGATGCATACTTATTTGATAAAATTGTTTTATATGGTGACATCCTTAATGTCTTGGAGGATAGGAATTTTGACGCACAATTTTTTGAGTTCCCCTAAAAGGTCATTCTCTAAATTGGTATAAGTCTTGTTTTTCTTTAACTTTCCAAGGTAAGGAGGTATTTGTTGAGGAATCATGTACTATTTTGTTTGTTGAATTTCTTTTTCTTCATAATTGTAATTTTCAATGGGTTTAGTGATAAGAGGAGGAGTTGTCACTACTCTCTCTAACCTAAGGTTTATTTCTCAAAGGCCCATAGATTAAGTATGATAAGTGGTCATCTCATTATTATACACTTGATGGCCCTACCTATTATTTGGATTAGGCATAGGATGGGTATGTAATTGATTTTTTTTTGGACCTTGTCGATTGGAACTTGATTGAGCAATGACTTGTTGAGATAGAGGTGGAAAAAAATCTTGTTGATGCTAATTTTGAGGCCTCCAATTTTTTTGAGGGTTAGAACATTGTTGGGACAATGTTTGAGGATGAAATTGGAATTGTTGATTTTTCATTGGCCAACTTAGATGATTAGGAAATTACCAAGGTTGAGCATGCATTTGTGTATTGTAACTAGAGAAATATTAAGGATGGGAGTAAGACATACGTTGTTAAAATGGATGAGCTAATCCTTACCTTTTTTGGTTGATGAAACACAGTTGTTCCACATTCTCCTTAACTCCTTGATACATAGACTTGAGGATTGATAAAGAAGTAAATTTTCTAGTTTGATGCTTCCCTTCACAGATTCCACAAACCTCCATAGTATTGAGTGGGAAATAATTTCTAGCATGTTTTTTTGTGGATTTGGGACAAAAAACAACTAGATTTTTTTTTTCTTCTTATTCCCTCTTGATTCCATTCTATCCATATGCATAGTTCATGAATGTAATTTGCTTTTTTTGATATCTTCTAACAAACTTCTAATTTCATTCCTTGTGAGAGTTTCTACATATTTTGATGATTGTTAGGTAGAACTGTTGGATTACTGAGAGAGGGGTGAATCAATAATAGAGAAATTTAATCCTTTTTCACCATAAAATGAAAGTATTATATCAATGTAGCATTATCATCCAATAATTGCAAAGTAAATAAACAATGAACAAATGAAAAATCATACACATACATAGTACACCAATGTTTTTACGTGGAAACACAAAGCGGGAGAAAACCACATAATGTTTTTTCTTATATGTCTTGAAGAATTACATTCATTGGAAGCACCAACTTCCTTTTTTTTCCAGCTGCAACTGGAAGGAGGCTCCAACCCCCTAGTTTCTCAGGCTACAACCTGAGGGAATCTCCAACTCCCCAATTCTCTGGATACAACCAGAAGGAGGCCACAACCCCCCATGTTCTCCGGCTACAACCAGAAGGTGGCTACAACCACCTGTCCTTGACCCATCCAACTTCCCTGACTTAGAATTAGAATGATGGAACCGCTGTCACATTATCACTGTGAGATATACCACTGTAACAACCTATACCAATCAACCTGTAATCAACCTGTACCATAAACAAGTGCATCAACCATGCATCAACCTGTACCAAACAACCTGTAATCAGCCTGTACCATAAATAAGTGCGCCAACCATGCATCAACCTGTACCTCAACCTGTACCATCAACGAGTGCATCAAACATGCACCAAATATGTACCAATCATGCATCAAATACACATAAAATATGACTCATCAATATGTACCAACATCATCAACTATACACCTCATGTATGTGCCAACTCATAAACTACGTGTCTCAACCATGTACCCAACATGTACCTCAACCAAAAGCCCTCATCAATTTCATCACCCAATTCTGATTTGTAACTCTGTAATACACCTAGTGTATATGATCACATACCTGCAAACCTTCCTTAACTTTAACAATAAGAGACTAGCATTTTCATCAAACTTTACTTTAGTCTCACATGACTAATTTTGGATTAGTAAAAACCCCTAACTTGCAATAATCATAACTATGTACATGTAATTAATAAAGATATGAAAATGGTACACAATTTTATTCAGTGTCTTTTATGCAATTCTTCCAGATTTCACTACTTGGAACCTCTCAAAAAAGGAGTTACAACAAAAATGACATACCTTGTTGAATTCAGGCTTATTCTAGAGAGCAAATGTGTATATCATTCCCCGCACATAATATTTGTTGTATGGATATGAAAATTGTACACAGAATACTCCAGACTGTACTCTAACCAATACATTTTCTCTTACTGAATTTGGATATGTTATGAAGAATTTATGACGTTTTTACGCGAAACACTTGTTTTAGACTAGTTTTAAGACTAGCCACAAACCCTATTTTCCACGATGTGTAACTCCAAAAATACAACGACCCACAAGCTGAAATTTGTATCACAGATACTTGGATATGTTTCCTCAATGGTCTCCCAATTTCATGGTCTGAAGCATTTTAGAAAAAAAGTTATTGTGAAAATGGTGAGATGACCTGTAAATAACATACCTTAGAAAGCATCATCAACATAATTTATCCTCCCTTGAATTTCGGCCTTCTATACTTCACATTCCCTCTGAAATTTGACTTAGATATCCTTTGGTTACCTTAGTCACCTGTAGATATTAAATATGCTCAAGTGTGATTAAAATGAGAGAGACTTACCTCTTATTTATACTTTCATGTAGCTTCCTAACACTAATACATATTGAAAAATTTGCGACGACCAATTGCGACGAAAGTACTCTTTCGTCACACCATGCAAGAGAAAAAGTTCATCTTTTCTAAATCTACCCCGTATTCGTTGAAATTTCAACGCCTACAATTTGACTAAATTATTATGGTCAATGTTCGTCGCACAAGCGACAACTTTAGATTGTTCGTTGCTCTTACAACGAACGTTGACCATATTTATTTAATCAAAATTTACTGTTGAAAATGACCTAAAATGACCTAAAATAAATGGATTTCAAAATTAAGGGTTGGTCTTTTGTTGCTTCTAGATTAAGATACTTCTTCACCTTGTCCATTTGTGAGGGAATCTTGATTAGCTTTGAAAGGGGAACTAGAACTGCTATCTTATAGCTAAAACATTGACTACACTGACATTTAGTTTCACACTATCACTAGTGGTACTCTTGTTAGATGGCAATGAAGTCACCGGACTAGTATTCAAAGGTAGAGGTGGCCTACTCCATGGTTTTCTTTGTGGCTCAGAATCATTGGGTTGTAAAATCTCTGGTGATTTATTCCTTCTCATGTATTAAATGTATTTATCTTTCCTAAGATTTTTTTTGGCTTTTTCACCTATAGAGTTCAACATGGTCATCCTCATAAACCTAGCAATGGTAACACTTCTTTTGTCCTCATAAAGCTATCCCCTACCATCTATAATCTCAATAACCCATATCCCATTAACAACTAATAAAAACCTTGGTATCTATAAAGACATATAATCTCTAATCCTTACACCTTCTATTGCATCTAACTAAAATAATAGTGGATTCCTATACCCTTCGATCCATAACCATATAACCCATCTCATTCCTAACCCATATGAATCCCAACAAAAATAACCACTTCCATGGTACATTATAACCCATAATATAAGACATAACCACTACAACTCCTAATCCCTAAAACTTATAACACCTATAAAAATTATACTTAGCTTGCACCTCAAGAAATTAATGATATAAAGCATGGTAAGGGAATGGCACTTCTAACCAACAAAACAAAAACCCGGAAACTTCATAACACATCGTACCAAAGGAACAAAGTTCAGATTATAAAAATATCACAATTGGTTTTCACGAAAGCTATAAGTTGTTTAATTCTGATCAATGGAGGATACCAAAAATATTAGGTGATCACAATCAACAATGTCCCATTTGCAAGCTAAACCCTTTAGTCCACCAATATCAATGGTACGAGTTTAATCATCAGAATGTTGGTTACAAGTCCCGTCCCATCCATCATAATAGATTTGTGTTCTTTTTTTTTATGGAACCTAAACTTGGACAATCATTACAAGATTTCAAAGGGAATATTACCAAAGAAACAACTAAGCAAAATTTCTGACACAATGTCTTGTTGAAATGATTTTTATTTTGTTTAATGCTCATTATTAATTACATACATTGTTTCACCCATAACTAGGATTGTATTTACATCACACTAACATCTAAAATAATATATTATTATGTTTATTATAACATTAAAAGAGAGATTGTCATATTAATTACTACTTTAACATATATATAACAAGCACCTTTGATAGCATCCCAAATGAGACAACATATTAAAACACTAGTATGATCATTTTGGCATCATAAGTAGAGACCCAAAACATGCCTAACATGCCTCATTTTCCATCAAGATCTCCTTTTGGTCACATGGTTCTCCATAATAACTTAAAATGTAAATAATCTTGCGATGAATTTTCTATACTATCGATGAAAAAAGTTAGTATGTAATTTTGTACAAAAATAATGGATCTTGGGGACTACACCATGGTCAAGGAACGAGAAACGATGAACGAGGAACAAAAATTGCACGAGGACTAGACACCGACAATATGGACCTGCGAATGGGGCCAACATTAAAATGTTTTCAAACAGTTTTTGTATGCACTGAAATTTGTCATGGATAGACTATTGGCATGCCTTAACGATATGGGAGGGTTTCTGGACTCAAATTTTACTCACACACCCACTTTCTTCCATCATCAATTCATCATCATGGAAACCATAAACCCTATTTTTCAT
>ML850752.1:0-15171 GCA_009831015.1 Picea engelmannii
ATCTCTGTCTCTTTCCTTCTCTTTGTGCATAGTTGGAGGAGAAAAATTGTTTGGTCTCCTGAAACCTCCTTTATTTTCGGTGTTCTGAGGGCCCTTATACATCTGCCTCCTTTCCACCTTCAATATTTCCACCTCTTCTTTAAGAAAGTTCATTACTTGGGCCAGCTCACTTACTTGAGGGTGAGACAATGATGGGCCAGAGGTGTTGGAGTCAGAAGTCGAGGCTTCTGATTTTCCTTTTCTTCTGTTTGTGTCAGCCTGGTTTCTCAGTCTGTCAGCTGCTAACATGTTGGATTCCACTTCTATAGCTGCATATTGCATCTGAGCTAAAGAGGTGGCTCTCCTTTCTCTTAATACGAGACAGAAATCAGGGTCAAATGCACTAGCATATGAAATTTGAGCAGAGGCTTCAGAAGGCTTTATCTCTGCAGGAATCTTGTTATACATCTTATTGAATCTTTTGGAGAAGTCGAAGACAGACTCTCCTTCCTGCTTCTTCAGGGATCCAAACTCAGTCATGTAATAAATGTAATCTTTTCTATCTCCCCACTGCCTCAGGAAAACATTATCCAGGGCTTCAATACCAGCAATAGATCCAGGGGCCAGTCCCCTGAACCACTTCCTCACCTCACCATCCAAGCTCTGGAAAAAAACTCTCATCCAGACATCTTCATTCTCAATATTTAGGTTGTCTGCATAGCTGTAAAAGGCAGCCAGGTGCTCTTCAGCAATCACATCTCCCTCACCACTGAACTTGGGCATGTATTTCAAATAGTCTCCAGCAGGGAGAGGGTTCAAAGGCTGAGGAAGAATCAAAGGATCATATCTAGCAGCGACTATGGCATCCATTCTGTTCAGAGGGGGATTAACACCAGCCATAGGGATGTTGAGCGGAGGAGACGGAGTGTGAACAGGTGAGGGAGGAAGAGAGGTCCTCATAGGAGACGACGGGGAAAACAGAGAGAAGTCTAAGAGACCTGAGTGTACAGGTGTTTCTCTCTGCGTAGCAGTAGTAATCAAAGGAGGAGTAGTGAAACTTCCTGAGGGGGGAGTGACAAGGATCTCTCCCTCTGATACTAGACTAGGAGGGGAAAACTCAGCAGGAACACTCCCGAAGTTCAGAAAACGGGAAACCTCAGAGGAAGTACGACTAGGAAGCTGAGAATCAGAAAATGGAGTTTTCATAGAAGGGGATGGCGTATTACCTTTTTCAGCGATGGAAACTCCTTTTGCAGAACTCTTTCCCTTTCTGCGCACCGCTTCCAAGTCTTCTTCTGGTGTGGCTAAAGGCAGGTGTGGATTAGACCTTGTGTGTCTACCTCTCGAAGCCACAATTGATAGAACAGGTTCTCCCCAGTGGAGTCGTCACAGTGGAGTCGCCAGGTGCACAGTAGCAATCTTCAAGTTCTGATATCTGATGCACCTTCAGAATCAACTCAATCTTTGTCGTTCAAATTCAGGTAAAATATTCAACTTCATCCCCGGCAACGGTGCCAGAAATGTTGGAGCCGGAGGTCACTCTTAGATTGCTGGCAGGAGCAGAGCCCGACGCCCATTAGTTTAATGTCACGATTTGTTTAAAGGGTGATCAAATGGAGGAAAACTCAAAACATCATTGTGTCAACTCAGAAACCAGACCAGGCATGCATGAACGAGTGAGGTCTTGATAAACTCCAAACAATGAGTTGTAGTAAAAGGTGAGCAGGTGGAAGACTTATGCAAGAAGAGTGAAAAGGTCTATAATAAACATCATGTTCATAATAGACTGGAGGAGAAAGCATTCAAACACAAAGTCTCTTTATGTTCAAACACAGAAAACCAGAGAGTACAAAAATGGCACGACAAATCTTTTATCATAACATAACTCCAACAATCCACGTGAATCATTCAACTGTGAACACTCCAGCATGAGATGAAACAAAGATGTAAAAAGAAGAACTGTTTGTCATAAACCAAGAAGTCTCAAACACAGAGGCATAACCAGGAAACCAAAATGTCGTTGAAACTTTACAGTCGGGAGCTTAGCTCTACCATCGATAGATACAAAAAATGGAAAAAATGCCTTCATATACTCAAAACAACAAAAACAGCGGAACCAAGAAAATGCATTGAAAGCTTTTCGTCTGCATGGATTCTGACACTCTGCAGCCGCAATCTTTGAATAATCGTGCAACTTGTGGCAGATGCGATAGATCTTCTGACAGTTACATCGGCGAATCGACGTGCCTTTAATTCATTGAAGGACGTCCCCATTATGGCGGAGACGATGTCTAACCACCACCAACCGCTTCAATAACTGCTTCTTGGGATTGAGAATGGCCCGGCCAACTCAGCATTTCGGGATAAGGAGGACTTCTCGTGCTGCCACCTGGAATGATGGAATAGCTTGAGGAACAAGCATGGAGGCCAGCACGGAGGATGAGGCGCATGACAGGAATGGTGGTACCGGGTTATAAGGGTGTGGAAGAAGTGACGAGATGAGAGGAGGATGACGGAGGACGATTCATGGCGAAAGACATCAGGTGGAAAAAAGGGGGAAGAAGATGGGAGGATTCGCCTTCAGGTGAGAGGCTGACGTGGAAAGGAACGGGACATGAGGCAAGCATCGAGTGGATGGTGGGAAGAAGGGAGAACCACGCGGACCAAAAGGATGAGGTGGACGAGTGACACACAGCAGCGGGAGAAAGGTGAACTGGAAGATGACAGGGCAGGAGAGGGGGGCCCACACTGGTTAAGCACAGGGCAGCTGAGAAGGGTGGGGCTGCACGAGCATCGTTGATCTGGGGCTCCTCGATCGTGGCCATCGGGAAGCTGCATATGGGATTCCGGACCCCCCCCTCCGCTTAAAGGTAGAAAGGCGGGGGGGGGGTGTGGAATGGTCTTCATCGCCGTTGATCCGGGCACGCTGATCTGAGCCGTCGAAGAGGTGCGCCCCTGATTCCGGACCCCCCTCCCCCGCTTAAAGGTAGAAAGGCAAGGGGGGTCCGGAATCCAACGCGCGTCGTTGATCCGGGCGCATGAATCTGGACCGCTCGGACTTGCTTGTTGCTTACCATGGGCGCATTATCGCCCAAAACTTAGGACAAATGGGTTTTTAACCCCTTCTTTTTCTATCTGATCCCCTCTATAGGAAATATCGCTAACAGAACTCAACATTACACTTTAGTTCTAAAATAGAACTAGACTTAAGACTTCAGTTACAACTTGACTCTTTACAAGGAAATTCAAAATTCTCTTCATGGTGCATAATGTTAGACGTGCCAATGCACTAGTTCAATACATTTATATCATTTGCAATATTAGGAATATTGTTTGCTTCTAGCTCATAGGAATTTTATATTCAACCTAACTTTTTCTAGATGCTTTGAAATTTTCTCATGGCTCACAAGGTTTGACTAGGATCACAGAGGTTGTATGTTCCCCCTGACTTTTTCACTAGTTTGTCTATGTTCATAGAGGTTGTATGTTCCCCCTGAATTTTGCACTAGACTGTCTATGCTCACAGAGGTTGTGCATTCCCCATGACTTTTACATTAGACTCACATAGCATCTCGTTTTTCCTAAATTTTGTCTTGATTCACAGAGGTTGTACGTTCCCCCTAGATTTTTTCGATACCTCACAAGACTAGTTGATTCTCCAAATCTCCCTGGCTAGCTTCAGGGTGTCCCATATGGCCTCTCATTGGAGAATGACAGTCGATGCTTCCAAATTTAACACTCCCTCTCAGTGAGGGAGTCATTCTCAACCACAACAAGCTTGCCTCTCAGCTGCACAAATTGTCTCTAGGTTAGAGGCTTGGTCAGGATACCAGCTACATGCTCGCTCATGGATATGTACTATAACTTTATAGTTTTTCTATGGACCAAGTCTCGGATGTAGTGGTACCTCATGTCAATATGTTTTGACCTGTCATGAAATACCGAGTTCTCTGTCAATTTTATGCAACTTTGATTATCACAGTGAACCATCGTTGTCTCGATCTTGTCTCCAAACAACCCAAAAACCAATTTTCTAAGCCATATTGCTTCCTTGCTAGCATCACTTGCTTCAATGTACTCAGCCTCTACTATACTTTGTGAAATGGATCCTTGCTTCCGGCTTGATCAAGAGATCATACCATGTCCCAAGATGAAGCAGTATCCAGAAGTACTCTTCTGATCCACTGGGCTTCCTGCCCAGTTAGCATCTACATACCCATGCAAAAATAAACCACCACTAGATGTATATCTTAGACCATAATTAATGGTCCCTCTGAGATATCTCAAGATGTTATTTTATACCACCCAATGTTTTTGTCTCGGTTTAGTCATGAACTGACTCATTGCAATCACTGCATAGCATATATATGGCCTATTGTGGATCATGTACATCAATGATCTAATCAGCTGCCTATACATGGTGGGATCCACCAAATCTGAACTTGTATCAGAATCATGCAGCTTCCTCAGGTTGGTCACCATCGGAGTAGACATGGATTTTCAATCCATCATACCAAATCTCTTTAGTACATCCACTGTGTATTTTCCTTCTGCTAGAAATATCTCTCCATGTCTTTGTCATACTTCCAATCCTAGGAAGTAATTCATCAATCCTAAGTCTTTCATCTCGAATTTTGAGTTTAGCTCCCTCTTATACCAGGATATTATCCCTTCATCTCCTATTAGAAAGAGATCATCAACATACAGGATTAGTATAATAGGTTGGTTACCTCTTAACTTGAAGTACATATTTTCATCAACATCACTTTTCTGAAATCCCAGGCTTTTAAGAAAGCCATCAATCATGTCATACCAATCTCTTGGAGTCTTCTTAAGATCATACAAGGCCTTCAGTAGATTGCATACATGAGTGCCTTTGTTATGCAGTACAAAACCATCTGGTTGTTCCAAAAAGACCTCTTGTTCAATATTTCCATTCAAGAATGTTGTTTTTACATCCATCTGATATAGCTTCCAACCAAGAACTGAGGCTAAAGCAATAATAGTTCGAATGGAGGTATACCTGGCTACAGGGGCAAAAGTCTCTTCATAGTCGATTCCTTCTTTCTAAGTAAAGCCTCTGGCTACAAATCTTGCTTTTAACTTTTCCATGCTTCCATCAGCTACATGTTTGATCTTATAGATTCATTTGGAAGAAACCACTGATTTGTCTTTTTTCCTCGGCACAATGTCCCAAACATTTTTCTTTATAATAGACTTGTATTCCTCAAGCATGGAATACTTCCATACTTGTAATTTATTTTCTTCTTCAAATGAAGAAGGTTCGACATCACTAATGCTTCTCATTAGTGCAACATAGCATCCAAACCTATGAGGCCTCTTCCTTTCCCTGAAAGTTCCTTTGGGAGCAGCTATCCTTTCTTCTTCCTACATTATTTATTTAAGCCACCCTGGCTTGCTTTTGGCTAGAGGTTATTCACTATTTCTTTCTAACACTTCAACAGGTTCTAGGGGATCATTACTTGGCCCTTCACGAGTTTCCTCCCTCTGATCACCTGACTCTTCATTTTCAAAAGAGGGTGAAGTTGGATGAATTTCTTATGATTCCTGTTGAAGCTCTCTAGATTTCTTAAATGCAACTTCCTCATGAAAATTCACATCTCTTCTTACCTCTATTTTCCTCTGACCTAGTACATAAATCTTGTAATCCTTGGAGTTCTCACTGTACCCCACAAAAAACCCTCTCTTGCCTGAGGGTTCCATCTTTGTCCTCTTTTCCTTAGGGACATGAATATACATAGGACACCCAAATATCCTTAGATGCCCTACTTCAGGTTTGATCCTTGAGAATACCTCTTCAAGATTCTTGTCCTTCAAGATAACACGTGGACACATGTTCTGAATATACACGATAGTGGAGGTAGCTTCTTCCCATAAAGAATTTGGCAGATCCTGGTCAAACATCATTGCTTTCGTTGCTTCACAAATTGTCTTGTTTTTCCTCTCAACAACTCCATTTTGTTGAGGGTTATATGGCACAATTAACTATTTCTTGATTCCTGCTAACTTGCAGAAATCCTCAAATTGAAGATATTCAAACTCTCCTCCATTATCTGTTTTAAGGATTCCGAAGTGTTTCCCTGTCTTCTTTTCAATAAAGTATTTATACTCTTTGAATTTATCAAATGTGTCACTTTTATCTTTAAGGAAATATATCCAACATTTTATTGAGTAATCATCAATAAAAATGACATAATACAACCAACCACTGAGTGAGGGAGATGACATGGGACCACATACATCAGAATGAACTAGATCTAAGATGCCCTAAGCTTTGTTATCACTACTAGGAAATTCTTTCTTTATATTTTTACCTAGCATGCATCCCTTACAAATTTCATTTTTACTAAGATAAATAGAGGTCATGCCACATACCATGTTTTGTAGATATGGAAGAACTTTTTAATGAATATGTCCAAGTCTTATGTTCCACAAATCATTGAAGCTAGTTGCATCATATCCAATGCCAGAACTGACTGTCCTGACATGACATACAGTCCTCCACTGTGAGTTACAAAGGGTTCTGTTGTACTTAACTGGATATCTTCAGCCCATAGTAGTGCCTTCCTGTCCTTGAATATCACCCAATATCCCTTATCCTCAAGGGTTACAACTGATAGTATATTCTTCTTGAGCCCTCAAACATATAATAATTCATCAATATGAAGTCTAGCCCCAGATTCCAATCTAAAAGAGATAGATCCTACTCCCTCTATCTTGTAACATTTTTCATCCCCAAGCTCAACATGCTCTGCAAAAGATTTTGTCTCAAAATATGAGAGGATATCCTTGTACCTTGTCATCTGCTTTGATGCACCATTATCTACTAACCAAGTTTTTGGCCCCATGGAAACTGAACTAGATAAGGAAGAAACCAAGTAATTTTGTTTTCTATTTTCTTTCTCATTAGAAGGAATTTTCTGATTTATTTTGGATTCATCATCCTCAACAGTTGAGGCATGATGTTTCCCTTTCCTTGGATATTTTTTCTAAACCAACAATATTTAGAAAAATGACCCAACTTATTACAACTAAAGAATTTAATCTTAGATGTATCGATATTCTTTCCTTTGAATATACCTTTGGTGTTTGGCTTCCTCTGAGAGCCTTTCTAGAAAGTTCCTTTCTTCTTTCCCTTGAACCTTGATGTTAAAGATGAGTGCTCTTCTTTTGTTGGCTCGCTTCTGGTAGTTGTGTGACTCTCCTCCTGGAGGAAATCATGCCATAACCTATGAAATGTGGGATGAATCTCTCTCCCACTTACACTAGATAAGAAGGTCTCCCATGAAGAAGGAAGACCATAAAAAATGGCCTGCACTAAATCATCATCGTCCACTATCACCCCTGTGACCAAAAGTTGATCTCTGATCTAGGCTATCCTGGAACATAAAGATTCCAATGATTCACCTTTCTCCATCTTCAAATACTTAAGCTTGTGCTTAAGTGTCCTCTTCTGACTTGGAGCCTGCTTCTCATACAGATTCACCAAGGTATCCATACAGTCCTTGGTAGTCATTAACGAAGTCATTGCATGCATTACACTGTCTTTGACTGAGTCAAATATGATTCACTTGGCCTTTGCTTGTCTCTTCCTGGAGGCCACTCTTCCTACATTATTTGTGGGTTCCTCCACCACTGTGGTCACATACTGCTCAATATAATGCTCTTTCAAGATATCTGTTATCTGGAGCTTCCACACATTGAAGTTGGTATCTCCTTCGAGCCTATCCCTAGCCCTGACTGAAATGGAGGATGCCATGGACCTCACACTGGAAAATTAATCAAGATAGCTTGGATCTATGTGTACTTGGTGCTGCACTTCAACACATTTAACACACCCTAAGATCTGATACCATGTTAAATTATGAGCTTGATTTCTTATGCGGATTAATTCTTTTATTTTCTTCAACACTTTGATTCCAGCTTAATACACTTCAACAATACCAAATCATAATCGAATAGAAATAACTATGTAGATAAGTAATCATGAACATCAAAAACACATATACCCTGGGGAAACCATGTACAAGGAGTAAAACCCCAGCGAAGGATATTCCTTTATTGCATTAATAATGTAATATCTCTTACAAATATCCACCATGAATGTTCTTCTCTTAAAGATCTTTCCAAGATGACTCTGACCTGAAACATACCTACAAGACCTTGCTGAAATACACCTATGATATGTTGCCTCTATTGTTGATATACAACACTGATATGATGTTTTGGTATGTTGCCTCTTTATCACTGATATATGCCTCTATTTTGTCACCCTTAACCTTCATATCAAAATTGTGTTGAAGAGAGGGGTCGACCTATGCTATATAGGTTGAAGAGAACAAGAGGAGAGACTCGAAATAGTAACCTATTTTCATGAGTTAATCATAACTCAACTTCATACTTTAGTTCAAACTTAGAACTAGACTTGAGACTGGTTACAACTCAACATTACACTTTAGTTCGAAAATAGAACTAGACTTGAGACTGGTATGCTTTAGTTCGAACTTAGAACTAGAATTGAGATTGGTTACAACTCAACATTAAACTTTAGTTCAAAAATAGAAATAGACTTAAGACTTTATTTGCAACTCAACATTACACTTTAGTTCTAAAATAGAACTATACTTAAGACTTTAGTTGCAACTCAACATTACACTTTAGTTCTAAAATAGAACTAGACTTAAGACTTCAGTTGCAACTCAACATTACACTTTATCTCTAAAATAGAATTAGACTTAAGAATTTAGTTACAACTTGACTCTTTACAAGGCAATTCAAAATTCTCTTCATGGTGGATAATGTTACACGTGCCAACTCACTAGATCAATACATTTATATCATTTGCAATATTAGGAATATTGTTTGCTTCTAGCTCATAGGAATTTTATACAACCTAACTTTTGCTAGATGCCTTGAGTTTTGCTCATGGGTCACAAGGTTTGACTAGGCTCACAGAGGTTCTATGTTCCCCCTGACTTTTGCAATAGTTTGTTTATGTTCATAGAGGTTGTACGTTCCCCTTGACCTTTTCACTAGATTGTCTATCCTCACAGAGGTTGTACATTCCCCTTGAATTTTTCATTAGACTCACATAGCATCTTGTTTGTCCTGACTTTTGGTTTGAATCATAGAGGTTGTACATTCCCCCTAGATTTTGTCAATACCTCACAAGACTAGTTTATTCTCCAAATCTCCCTAGCTAGCCTCAGGGTGGCCCATATGGCCTCTCATTGGATAATGACTTTTGATGCTGCCAAATTTAACAGATTATACTGCAGGGGTTGCTGAAACTATGGCACTGCATAAAATTATTGTGCATTGCCAAATTGTGGTTCATTATGTCCTTCCATCATATCAGTATGCATCTTGTATGCATATGAGGTTCTTTCCTTCATTAACTGCAGAGTTCTACAATTTTTTTCTTCATGTCCTATTGACTTACAAAAGTTACAGAAAGTACTCTTTGGTTTTTTCTTATATTTCTACATCATAGGGTGGAAATATAGATCATGCCCATGTGTCTTTCATATTTCACACCAAGTCCCTCCTATAGGCAATGGATTTGGTATCCCTACTCCCAGGTACTGTGCAAATTTCGGACACTCATTCTTGTGATGTCCCTCTGATATGCACAGGGTTTACTACACTACTCTTTTCTCCCTACTTTTATTCTCGTTTAATTGCATTGTCAAGTTCTTCATGTCATCCTTCAACTCCTTTATAGTTGGAATTGTCTTCTTATATCGATTCTCTTCTAACTGCATTGCTTCTTGCAGTGCCTCTACCCGGTTCTAAAATTTTTGTTGTCTCAATGGATATTTGAAGTGTGGTAATAGAGAATTTATAAACAATTGTATGTGTTGCATGTCAGAAATGGGATACTTTAGTTTACCTTTCAATGTCTCGAACTTCTGATCGATGTTCCATACAGACTCCCTTGGTTTTTGTCTAACCTCAATCATCTCGTTTATAAAATGATCCTTTGATTTTGGCCTCTCAAACTTTGTGATAAGTTCCCGCTTTATCTCTTCTATTGTTCCCTTCACACCCTCCGTATTTTTTACTGCTAGACTCATATATCAATCCAATGCACGGTTTCTGAACGTTATTTCTAGCTGCGTTAATTTTGATGCCTCATCAATGACTCTTTTTTCTTCCCATATTCGATAACACATGAATAGGTGATTCTTTGGGTCTTCTGATCCATCCCCATTAAAATTTTGTAATCGTATCGTTGGATATATTCCTTCCATTGTCAAATGTGTTGTACCTTCTCCACGCAATACTTCTATCTGTGTACTATTGTTTAGACTTGAACTCCCCTAGTGTTTCTACTGGTACTTCCACTTGTACCACTACCTATACTGCTACTGTTATGTCCACTTGTACCCTCAATTCTATTCTAATATCCTAGATTATTCTGACCCTCAATCACTTGTTCTCTAAAAAACTCTTTCTTTATTGATGTGTTAGTTGTACATGGGTTTGTAGGTTATACATTAATTCAAATATGGACAGTGGTATTTTCTTCCTCATGAGATCTCACTCCTCTAGTCTTTCTTTCATTTTTGGTGCGTAGTATTTCTTCAATTTTCTCCATAGCACAGAGGTCCTCTACCTCTTCCTCATCACTCTCCATGCCTTCCCTCTCGACTACTATTCTTTTTTTCCTATTGAGCTTATACTAGTAGGGTCTTCCACTGAGCATTGTTCCTCCCTTATGCATAATTTCATGGATCTCGTCTTGATCCATCATAATGGGATCTTTATCTTTACTATGTTATTTTCTATCCATTTCCCCCTCCATCTCATACCTTCCTCAGTATTTTCCCATACCCCCCTGCACGCCCAGTGCAATGTAGACACTACTACTCATGAAAATAATGTAACACATACCCAACATTCTCCCACTTGTTGTTTTCTTTGAATACAGGGGGTTACAAGGTTACATAGTCAAAAATCTAGTGCAACAATGCTCATTCATCCTCTACACCAAGAGAAATTCTCGGTGCTCACATATTTTGTTAATGAATCTGCAACATTCTTCAAAGTGTCCACCTTCATCAACAACAATTTCTTTTCTTCCGCCATGTCTGTCACAAAGTGATATTGAATATCAATATGCTTTGTCTTTGAATGATAAGTCGGGTTATTCTCCAGAAAAATTGCACTCTGACTATCACAATCTATCCTTATAACTTGTTGTACCAACCCAATACCTAAAAAAATATTTATAACCATATTGCTTCCTTACTTTCATGAGTGGTTGCCATGTATTTAGCTGATGTAGTTGAAAGTGCCACTACAGCCTGTCTTTCTCTCATCCAACTTATTGCTCCTCCAAACATGTTAAACACATACCCACTTGTATATCTCCTACGATCCAGATCTCCATCCTAGTATACATCCACAAAGCCATGTATATCCAACACTCTGTTTAATCTCGGTCTTCCTTGGTAGCACAATCCATAGCTAGAAGTCCCACGCAAATACTTGAAAACCCTTTTTACCATTGTCCATTGATCCTTCTCTGGTTTTGACATATACCTGCTCAAAATTCCCATTGCATGTTTAATGTCTGGTCTAGTACAATCCATTTCATACATCAAACTACCAACTGCACTCGTATATGGAACACAAGAAATGCCCTCCTCATCTTCTTTTGTATTGGGACACTGATCCACATATAACTTTACACCAACTGGAATAGGAAGATTGACTGGTTTACATTCATTCATATTAAACCTCTGTAATATTGTCTTGACATATTTCTCTGATTTAACTAGAGTTTCCTCTTTTTCCAATCTCTTTTAATTTCCATGCCCTAAGAGAAATTTTAAGCAACAAGATCCTTCATGTCAAATTTATAGGACAACTGAGTTTTCACATCCCGGATACTCTCCTTGTTGTTTCCTATCAACAACATGTCATCCACACACAAGACGAAATAAATAAAATGATCACCAATTAATTTAAAATACACATAATGATCCTCTTTGTTTCTTGTGAAATGAATTCCCAACATATAAGTATCATATATTTGATACCAAATCCTTGATGATTGTTTTAAACCATATAGGGAATTTTTCAACTTGCATACCAACTCCTTTCCCTTCACAACAAATCCTTTTGGTTGCTTCATATAGATTTATTCTTCCAGATCCCCATTTAGGAATGTTGTATTCGCATCCATCTGTTCTACCTCAAAATCAAATGCAACATCAATAGATAACATAAATATTATAGAGGTTAACTTGGAAACATGAGAAAAAATCTCACCAAAATCAATTCCCTCAACCTGGGAATAACCCTTTTCTAGTAACCGAGATTTGTATTTCTCCACTTTTCCTTATGCATTCAACTTGTTTTTAAATACCCATTTGTTTCCAATGGGATTTCTTCTAGTCGGTAACTCCACTAGATCCCAAGCCTCATTCTTATCCAGGGTTGACATTTCTTCGTCCATGGACTTTTTCCAGAGATTTCTATCCTCTGAATCCACTACCTCCCTGACAGTTCTAGGATCATCATCAATAATAGACAAAGCAAAATTTTAATGGAAATCAGATGGAGTATACCTTTTTGGTAGCCTTCTTTTTTGAAATGATCTCCTCCATATTGGAGTATGAGGATCTTCCTCTTTTGATTCTTGTTCTTTTGTAGAGTCTAATTCATCATCCTTTAAATTAAACTCTATTTTCTTTGTTTCTTCCTTACTTAGTACGACTTCTTGTTTATCAACATCCTTGATTTCTCTAAATACTACATCTCGGCTATACACTACCTTCTTAGTTTCTGGGTTCCAAAGCTTATAACCTTTGAGACCATCTTTATATCCAATAAATATACACTTTTCATCCTTCTTATTTAGCTTAATATTGTTTTCCTTTGGAACATGAACATATGAATCACATCCAAATACCTTGAGATGTGTGAGAAAAGGTTTCTTACCAGTCCATACCTCTTGTGGAGTCTTGTCATCCATCACTGATGAGGGTGATCTGTTGATCAGGGGATCAAATTTTGCTCAAAAATTCAAAGTGCTCGGAATCTCTTCAAACCGGACGAGAGCGTAGGCCTCGTCGTTGCAAACCCAACACAACTCATTTCATCTTAAACAGAGGTCGGGAGAGAGAGATATTGCAATCTGTTCAGAAAGTCAAATAGGCAAAAAAGGACGCTGACTGTACAGTCTGTACAGGATGACGTGGTAGGGATGTACGACCGTACGCTGACATGGCATAGGTGACATGGCAATCATTTATTGGCTGACATTTGGTCAAATTGGGAGGCGACACATGGCATTATTTGGTCAAATGAATGGGTGCCACGTGTCCCAATCATGGGTTTCCACGTGGCAACCCGGTAATGGCAATTGGTTTGTTTGTTAAAATGTATTGGAGTCCGTGGGGTTCGACCCCTGGACCTCCCCACCGGTGTAAGTTTTGACAATGGCTGCCCTACCAGCACGCCATCCATTGGTTCTTATTAACCATATGGTTTCAAAAATATTTGAATTTGACTATTTTTTAAAACGGCGAGGGGTCGGGACGGGGCTTAGCCCCGACCCGTGGTCATATCGTTATTACATGTGACCATATATGTATATACCGCACGGGAGTTGTGTTGTAACAGATCCAGCCCCGACCTCCATGGAATGGCGTGGAATTTATGTATAAGCCCTGTTTCTATTGTATGTGTTATATGACCCTTGGCTACATGGAAAGGTGCGCGGGTGGTTTCAAAATGGTTAATGGTTTAGCCCTTTTTGCCAATGCGCAAGGCCATATGACCTCCACGTGCCCAGGTGCTAGGCCGTTAGGGGTTGGCGTGCCCATAAATGTCCTACAGTTTTCACCATTGGCGCGGTTGCACCCAGTGCTGGGTTTTCATGCTTTAAATTGCGTGTGTGCCAGGTTCATGGGACAAGGGTGCGTTTTGTAGATGCAGAGACAACAAGCTTGAAGGGGGAACTTCCAGGAGGCCTAAATTTTTTGTTTTTCGACCGATTGAGGTGTTGAAAAAGCCCAGCTAGGGTTTTTTGGATGCTCTGAAGCCATTGGAGCAGTCGGTTGGTCAGTTTGAGCATTGTAAGGCATGTTTTTGAGCACTTTGAGCAATTAATAATAATGATCCATTGGAAGTTGGACCAGGAGATGTAGCCTAAGAGAGGGGTGAACTCCTTTATCAATTGCTGTGGTTATGTGCTTATGTTCATTGATTATGCTGCTGTCTATGTGTATTTTGCATGAGTAATCCTTTAATTTATGTGTTGAAAAATTGATCCATTTTCTTTTAACACATAACATTTACTTGCAATAATTTCAAGATTTTCAAGTCTTCTTCATTTTTAGATCAAGTTGGTATCAGAGCACTAGTTTTTCAAGACTTGATTGTTTGCAAGTGTTTGTTTCTGATGCTCACAAGGTTGAAACTCACAAGAGGAGAAGGTCAACTTGTGGAGCCAAGTTCTCATCTGACAAGGAGGAAGCATATACCATCACCGCAAGTTTCAGGGAGGCATTCACCAAGTATGGCTCAAGCAGAAAGTCATGAACGTGTTCTTGCAGAAGATGAAGATCTCAGAAAGGCTGTCATGGAGATGAGAGAGATGATGAAGATCTTGATGGAAAGGAACATATTGTTGCAAGGTGAAGGATCCAACCCTTCAAGGCATAAGGGAAGCAGTGGTGACAAAACGCCAAACGGAAATGGAGGGAATGGTGCTTCTCCACCACCCTCTCCTCCATCATCTTCTTCGTCTTCTTCTTCTTCTACCATTTCAAGACCTCTTCCAAATTCTCCAAGGGGACATGGTAAAACTCCTTCGCAAATTCCTTCATTAAAGCTTGATATAAAATTTGAATTGCCAATATACAATGGAGAAGTTAAGGCTGAGAAGTTAGATAATTGGATACGTCAAATTGAGGTATATTGTAGAATACAAAAAATTCAAGATGATGAAACCAAAATTCAGCTTGCTTCGTTAAGATTGGATAGTGCAACACTTATTTGGTGGGAATCCATAACTCAGGAGGATATGAAAAAGCATGGTAAAATTTTGATTTCTTGGAATGATTTCATTGTTGCAATTAAAAAACAATTTTATCCATTGGCATATAAACAAAAGGCAACTATGGAATGGCAAAATTTTAGACAAGCTAAAGGACA
>ML850752.1:16634-31671 GCA_009831015.1 Picea engelmannii
TTAGATACTGACTTTAAAGAAGTGTATGAAACTTTGTGCCACTCTAACCATGTTGAAGAATTGGATTATCATGTGCATAATAATCTCTTGTATCATCTTGGCAAGTTGTGTATTCCATAGGGGGAAAGAATCAACATCATAAGAGAACCACATTCTTCTCTTATTGTTGGTCATTTTGGTGTAGGCAAGACAGTGGCTAATTTGCAAAGATACTGCTACTGGCCTAAAATGAATGAAAACGTTTCAAGATATGTTCGAGGATGTTCGTTGTGTGCCACAAGTAAACCTAGTAATCGAAAGTTGGGTTTGTATACTCCACTTCCAGTTCCTTCTCGACCTTGGGAAAGTATTTCCATGGATTTTGTAGATGGTCCACCTATGTCGAGACAAAATCATGATTATCTTTATGTTGTGGTTGATCGATTTAGCAAAATGTGTATTTTGATGCCTTGTACTAAGCAGGTTACAACAGAAAAAATGGCACAGTTGTTCTTTCAAAATGTTTGGGTGCATTTTGGATTGCCTAAGTCCATTATTTCTGATCGGGATTCTCGATTTGTTGGAAGTTTTTGGTTGAGTTTATGGGCACTCATGGACACCAAACTTAAAAAGAGCACATATTTTCATCCACAAACAGATGGTCAGACAGAGGTGGTAAATCGAACAGTGGTGCATCTTCTTCGTGCTTATTGCAGCAGGCATCCTAAACTTTGGGATGAGCATTTACACTACATTCAACATGCGTACAATCGAGCTAAGCACTCTTCGACTCAAACGTCGTCATTTGAGGCATGTTTTGGCTATTTGCCCAAGTCTCCTTTAGATTTTATCTTTGGGAAAGATATTGCTGTCGATGGTCAATATGACATTGATAGGGCAGAAAAGTTTATTGAACAAATTCAGTCGATACATCAAGTGGTACAAGAGCAGTTGGAAACGAGTCAGGCCAAGTACAAGACGAGACATGAGAAGCATCATGTTGATCACAATTTCCAATTTGGAGATCAAGTTTGGCTTTACATCAGCAAGGAGAGTCTTAAAGGGGAAGGTAAAAAGTTGAAACCGATTCAATATAGTCCTTTCAAGATTATCGACAAGATTGGTAACAATGCCTTTCATTTAGATTTGCCTCTTTATATGCAGATGTATGCAGTTGTTAATGTTGAGAATTTGAAATTATATGAGCCTCCATTGATTGATGATCAAGGAGAGCATGTTCAAATTCCTTCCATAGATGATTTTTCCCGAGAGTATCTTACAGAACTGCATGAAGACACCATCCTTGACAGGAGAATGTGAAATTCAAAACAAGGAAATGTGGAGTATCTTCGAGTTGGTCTTAAAGGGACGAATCCAAGCAAATCCAAGTGGATTGAGGTTGGAAGGGTGAGGGAACTATACCCTCATCTTCACATAAACTAAAAATAGTCTTTCGGAGGTCCAAAAGCTTCCCAATGGGGAGGTGTGATCAGGGGATCAAATTTTGCTCAAAAATTCAAAGTGCTCGGAATCACTTCAAACTGGACGAGAGTGTAGGCCTTGTCATTGCAAACCCAACACAACTTGTTTCATCTTAAACGGACGTCGAAAGTGAGAGATATTGCAATCTGTTCAGAAAGTCAAAAAGGCAAAAAAGGATGTTGACTGTACAGTCCGTACAGGCTGACGTGGCAGGGCCATACAATCGTATGCTGACATGGAAGAGGTGACATGGCAATCATTTATTGGCTGAAATTTGGTCGAATTGGGAGGCAACACATGCCATTGTTTGGTCAAATGAATGGGTGCCACGTGGCCCAATCATGGGCTGCCACGTGGCACCCCGGTAATGGCAATTGGTTTGTTTGTTAAAATGTATTGGAGTCTGTGGGGTTCCACCCCCAGACCTCCCCACTGGTGTACTCTTTGACAATGGCCACCCTACCAGCGCGCCATCCATTGGTTCTTATTAACCATATGGTTTCAAAAATATTTGAATTTGACTATTGTTTAAAACGGTGGGGGGTCGGGCCGGGGCTTAGCCCCGACGTGCGGTCATATCGTTATTACATGTGACCATATATGTATATACCACGCGGGAGTTCTGTTGTAATGGATCCAACCCCGACCTCCATGGAATGGCGTGGAATTTATGTATAAGCCCTGGTTCTATTGTATGTGTTATATGACCCTTGGCTACATAGAAAGGTGCACGGGTGGTTTCAAAACAGTTAACGGTTTAGCCCTTTTTGCCAATGCGCAAGGTCATATGACCTCCACGTGCCTAGGTGCTAGGCGGTTAGGGGTTGGTGTGCCCATAACCGTCCTAAAATTTTCACCATTGGCATGGTTACGCCCGGTGCTGGGTTTTCATGCTTTAAATTGCGTGTGTCAGGTTCATTGGACAAGGGTGCGTTTTGTAGATGCAGAGACAACAAGCTTGAAGGGGGGAGTTCCAGGAGGCCTAACTTCTTCGTTTTTTGACCGATTGAGGTGCTGAAAAAGCCCAGCTAGGGGTTTTTGGACGCTCTAAAGCCATTGGAGCAGTCGGTTGGTCAGTTTGAGCATTGTAAGGCATGTTTTTGAGCACTTTGAGAAATTAATAATAATGATCCATTGGAAGCTAGACTAGGAGATGTAGCCCAAGAGAGGGGTGAACTCCTTTATCAATTGGTGTGGTTATGTGCTTATGTTCATTGATTATGCTACTTTATATGTGTATTTTGCATGAGTAATCCTTTAATTTATGTGTTGCAAAATTGATCCATTTGCTTTTAACACATAACATTTACTTGCAATAATTTCAATATTTTCAAGTCTTCTTCATTTTTAGATCATCTATTGACTAGGTAACATGCAGTTCCCACTGCCTCTGCCCATAATTATTTCCTTAACCCGAAACCACTGAGAATACATATTTGTTTTTCCATCAATGTCATATTCATCCTTTCTGCAACTCCATTCTACTAAGGTGTATATGGAGTAGTCTTCTTCCTTTATATACCACACTTCTTACAAAATTATTCAAATTCATTCCCATAGAACTCTCCACCATTATTTGTCCTCAACACCTTAATTATTTTCTCTGTTTGATTCTCAACAAGAGCCTTAAACTCTTTAAACCTGTCAAAGAATTCATATTTTTTCCTCAGGAAATATATCCAATTATTCCTTGAGAAGTCATCTACATAGATTTTCCAAATGATGGGACTGACACAGGTCCAAAAACATCACTGTGATTTAGCTATAAAATTCATTCTTCCCTCATTGCACCAAAGGGGAATCTTACCCGATTCTTCTTCCCATATATACAATGTTCACAGAAATCAAAATCCAGAGAGCAGTTAGACATACTTTCAACCATACCTTTACCATGTAGTAGTTGAAGGCCCTTCTCTCTGATATGCCCCAGTATTTGATGCCACAACATAACCTTTTTTCCAGAGACTGTAGGATTTATTTCCTCTTCAAATCCAATATTAGTGACAATGGAACTATTACACCCATCACTAATATTGATTCCTTGCAGCTTATATAGAGTTCCAAACCAAAATCCCTTCAACAATACCATTCCTCCTCAAACCATCCTGCAAGTTTCCTTTTCAAATACTGTTTTTACCCTTGCATTGTCCATTTTTCTTACATAAATCAAATTTCTTCCCAATCTTGGGATGTACAGAACACTAGGTGGTGTTATAATCCTTCCATATATGAGCCTCAACTTGAATTTTCCTCGACCTATGATTCTGATTGTCGAGTCATCACCTAGGAAAAAATTACCTCCATCATACCTTTCATATTCACAGAACCACTCCTTGTGGGTATTCATATTAAAGGATGCACCTGAGTCAACCAACCATGCCTCATGATCTGCATGTGTGGTTGAAGAATCCAAGTACACATCCCCTCCTTCTTCCTTGGATATCTTTTCTTCTGTAAAAGGAGATTTTTCAAATCCCTTCTTTTTATCAACTTTGGATATACAATACTTCTTGTAGTGCCCTTGTTTTGCACATATCCAACATACCTTTACAAACTTTCCAAGAGATTTAGATCTACCCTTAGACTTAGATTCCCCACTTGAGAGGTTAGATCTATTTCTTTCTTGGGAGCATCCTCTTGCAAATAATGTGTCTGTGCTTTGTCCTTCCATATTATTTCGTCTCATCTCCTCTGACAACAAGGATGAGAACACTTCATCAAACTTCAAGGAAGTTGCATTACTACCTATGACCACAACCATACTATCCCACGAGTCTAGTAAAGAACACAGTAAAATGATACACTTATATTCATCTAAAATTTTAATCTCAACAAATCCTAAATGACTTACCAAAGTATTGAAGGCATTCAAATGCTCTGCCACCGAGTCTCCATATCTCATCATCGGGTTATAGAACTTATTTCTCAAGAATATTTTATTTACTAGGGACTTAGAATGATACAACTTCCCCAACTTATCCCATAAATCCTTGGTTGTATCTTCCTCTGACACATTCAATAATACTGAATCTAAGAGACACAATCAGATTGTGCTCTTCGCCTTTCGATCCAACTTTTTCCAGCCATCTACTGAAGTTCCTGTAGGTGAAGTACCTAGTTCTACCATGATCCACTGATCTTTGTCCACCAACAAATATTCCATATTGAGCTTCCACAACTGAATTTTTTTCCCATTAAACTTCCCGATCTCCATTTTCAAATTGCTCGCCATTTATTTTCACCTGAAAAATCAATACCAGAGATCTCCCACTGTAGCAAGGCTTATCAGATTCTCGAGCCAAACCCTTGACCACAAAGGTGTCCCCCTAAATCCAATAAATCTCTAATACCAGATGTACATTTTAACCTTGTACAATATTTACTGCAAACAAATTTTCAGTAAAAGAACAAAAAACATACAATGGAAAATACAAACATTACACAAAGATTTTTCCCCTGGAAACCCAAACTAGGAAAAGAAACATATTCTATATTCATTCATGGTGATACATTGTTTACAATAAAATATACATATAGGAGCCTGCGACATCCAAAACCATAACCAATTACCTAGATTAGTCAACAACCCTAATTCCTTAATCAGAAATAGAAAACCATTGGTAAAAAACCATGTGTCGAAAAACCTCCCAACAATGGACATGAAAATCAAAGAAACACGAAAAATGAAGAAAAAATGCGACACATTTCTCAAGGATTTTTTTTATCATGGATGCTACCCTCGAACCCCTACACGGGGGGGGGTGTCGCCCCCCTACGCCCCTCAAACCCCCCTACGTGCCTAGTGCAATGTAGACACTACTACTCGTTCAAAGGATATAACACATACCCAACAACCCCCTCCTGGGCTACGTCTACAAAGATTTGTCGCTTGGGTTCTTTATTCATATTCTCTTCAAAATCTAGTGTTGCACACTGTACAATCATTCTGCCATTACATTCAATCTCCACAGATCGAAATAGTTCTCACAACTCTGAGAACTTCTCACCAATATACTATCAGATTGTCTAAAATGGCTAACTCACTAACTCGCCAACCCCTCTTTACTGTCCTAATACATTCTACTTATACAAAAATTGAGACAAAGCCCTTACAAAAACCATAACCCTAAGCAGATTAGGTTTTCCCACCTTCTCCTTGACTTAGTCTTGGCTGGTCCATGATCCAATCGTTCTCCAAGTTAGTGCTTGTCCACTTTCCAACTGCTCCACAGTAGTTTTTCCACTTTGTAACTACTTTTCTCACCGCTGATTTTCCTCTATTTGCAGCGTTTATTTTCCTATTTCTGATGCGCTCCCCTATTTTCTGGCACTATCTTGAAATCTTCAAAATTTGCTTGGTTTTCTCCCAAAATTGGACTGTGCCAACACCTACCTAAATGATTTGAATTCTACATTGGTAAATGATTCAGGTATTAAGGATGACGTTAAGTAGTGATGTTAGTCACCCTATACATCCATTCACCCTATACATTCAAAAGTAGTGTGACACACCTCATGTAATACCCCTAGGCCGAACACAATTGTAAATGTAAATGCCAATGTACTTAAGCTCGTGAGTTGTTTGATATCATTTTTTTGTATGCACCTTCCATGGTATAAGTGCCCACATGTACTGCGCAATAAAATGATGAAGTGTGCACATTCCAGGATACCATGCACAGAAAACTTAAGTGCGCGTGATTTTGAGGCCAGGGAGCCTTTGTGTATATGCTGTGTTTTATAGGCTGGTGAGAAAGTTTATTATAATCCAGAAGGCTTATGTGATGATTAGGCCAGAGAGCCTAGATGTTAAAGTCTATTGAGCCTATTTTGGTATATGTCATTAATATAAAATACATTGTTGCATGCAGACCGACCATGATAAAAGAGTATGGGGGACTAAACTCCACTAGTTAGGGAAAGGGGGGGCTAAATGTTATGGAAAAAGGTTAAGCTAGGGAGATTAATACAAAAAGGAATATTATATTAATATTCCTTAAAGTATAAGGTATGGATAATTATTTTATCCTAAGTTCTAAAGATGGGGACAAGTGGGTTAAAGTATCTCTCAACATGAAAAGTGTCAAGTTGGGGACATGCATACATATGGCTTAGACTTTGTTCATTTTCCAATCATTCCATCATCATTTTACTCACTCATTGAGATATCCTCTATACCTTTATGTTACTGTCACTGTACCTGAACCTATATCTGTACCCATACCTGGTTTTTGGGTACATGGTGAGCTTGGGAGATGGACTGAAGAAGTGGGTTGTCAGGCCCGTGGGATACTGAAGAGGTGGGTTGTCAAGCCTTTAATCAATTTCTCTCTGGGTGAGAGAATTATCAGGAATTGATTTCCTGAAGGTGCTAAACTACAACTACAGGGCTCTAAAAATTATTGTCCTTCCCGTAGTTGAATCCCTATAAGGGAAGTGGGGTAGCTGAGGGACTATTGAGTAGAGAAGGGGCACACTTCCTAGGGTGGGATATGCATGTGGGGAATGAGAGACTGTATGCTATTAGTTTGAGTTGGCACCTCTAACAGACTCTTTCCTATTGTCTAAGATAAGTTAGCATGGTTAGGAATCCCTTTACCCAGGTGGATTTTAGTCCCAGATCGGTGTAACATCCCACTCTTTCCCACTGAGCAAACTTATTCTTTGAGGACACTTGCTCGCAAGTGATCCATATTTTATACTATTAAAACATTGATTTTGATTATGAGGCATTATGGGTTGATGACATGTTGTTTTACTACATTGACATAGACGGGTGCTATTGACTCGGTTTTACTGAGTGTGCAGGATTTTGGACCTTGAGGATGCAGAGGCATCGACGGAACCCCTTGGACTCCGGATCGAGTCGGGGAGTGTACCATTGTGGTTTGATTGTTTTATTTTGATATTAGTGCATCTGATTAGATGATATGATTATGGATATATTGCTGACATGATTCGTTGATGATGCAGGATGATGATAGATTGTCGACCAGACTCACATGTGGAGTAAAGGGGTCACGGATGACTACCATATATCTTGAGGGAGAGATGTGGACAAAAACCCTACCACAACCTACTAGCACTCTCGTTGTGGCTCGAACTATAGGTTAACAATTACCTAGTTCGAGAGGACCCACGATTTTGTGAAGGAAGACTATGACAGTCGCCCACGATGATTCTAAGGGGCGTGTAATAAGGAGGGGGCCTTATTCCTTAGAGGCCCTCAGTATCCCACAAGTTCACTTGACGGAGTATTGACTCCAAGGGTTTTTTATGTCTACAAAGTCATTCAAGAGGCGAGTGGCACCCTTGGAGCATGTGGTGCATCCTAAAGGGAACGTCGCGCAAGAAAAATTGAAAGAGGCGAGAGGCACCCTTGGAGCACGTAGTGCGTTCTGAAGGGCATGTTGCACAAGGGAAACAGATGAGGCGAGTGGCACCCTTGGAGCACCTAGTGCATCATAAAGGGCATGTCATGTTATTAATGATAAATGAATGAACCCAAATGGCCCTAGGACTAAGATCGTGATAAGAAATTAAAAAAAAAATATATATATATATTTCCCTAATAAAATGTCGCCTACAAAAATTAAAGTTTAGGTCTAATTTACTAGTGGCAGAATTTTCTCTATAATAAGTATATATATTTATAAAAATAAAAAAATAAACAAATATTATTTTATTATATTTTGATAATTTAAAGTGAATTAAAAAAAGGGGGGGGGAAGGGAAAGAGTTAACTTCTACACTTGCCAATTTGAGTTCTAAATAAAAAGGGGAAAGAGGGAATCTAAAATTTTAGGAAACTGGGAAAATAGGGAAACATAGAAAAAAAAGGGAAACTTAAGGAAAAAAAAAAGAAAAAAGTAGAAAGTCAAACTTAGTAAGGTATCTACCATTTATTGGACTTTCTAATTTTAAACTAAACTAGCAAATTAATAATGGGGAAAGTCATTAAAAATTGTAAGATAATTTGGGGACACCTAGGAGCAATTTTAGGAGTGACTCTAGGTGGGTGAGGGAAATTAGGGTAATTAATTAATTAAAGAAAATAGTTTTTGGAGGAATGAAGGGGATAGGTGACACTTTTATGGGGAGAAATTTTTAGGAATTAATTTTTAAAACTTTAATTAAAGGAGATTTTAGGAAAGTAAGGGACTTTGAAACTCTATATAATGAAGGGAGGAGAAGGATGAAGGATCTCTTCTATTTTGCGTAATGTTACACTGTAGAAATATGTACTTGACTGACTTAGCTTGTGGGAGTTGGGATACCCATCTCGGTGAGGAGTGGTATCTCGTCCTTGTGAGGTGAGTTGGGATCTAGCTGATTATCTGGTTTTTGTACGTGGCCCCTTTGTGGCTCGGGGGGCTAAGGTGGAAGAAGAGTACCCCTAGCATTGGTTGGGAGGTACCAGTGAAGTCTTGTCGGTCAGCAAGCGGGAGTTGCACAGAGCGCGCAGGACATCAACTCAGAGGAGGCGATTAGGCAATAATACACTTTCTTCATTTTTCTATGGTATATTGTTGTAGGATTTATGCTTTGGATCTGCGTGTTTAATTGGGTAAGCAAACTGACTGTCTAGATTGATGACTGATTTTTTTTTCATAGCCTAGCTCGATGATTGATTGACTCCCATGGCCTTCATTTCCCCGCATGTCTTGACCGCCCTCTGGTGTGTTGATTGTACCATTGTGTTTGTTTTTCCTTTTGTCCCTATCTCACCAGTCCTCGCCAAAGAAGTCGACCAAGAGCCTAATCTACGGTCGTTGCTTCGGCGTTAATAGACCTATGGATCTCAATGACCTACTTTTATGTGCGAGGATGATGAGAGAAGGATATTCTTGTCAACTGTCTACCTCTAATGTTTGTCCTTGGCTGATGGTTCACCTTGCGCCTTGAGGATATTATTTAACTCTGCAAATTCTGATTGTTAGCAAAGTTTTTCTTCAACCTCAACATGTTTATATCTCGTTGTTATCTCATTTTTACCTCATTTTTATTTCTTGATGGATCAAATTCTCACCCTGCATTTTTATTCTTGGATAAATTGTAAATATGCATTGTGTATAGATGGAAAAGTTTTAACCCTCTATGGTTTTGTTTGGTTTGGTCTGCTATATCTATATGAGTTAGTTAAAAGTGATTCGTCTTTGTTTGTTTCCTGTTTTTTTTTCTAATACAAATTTTATAATTAAATATTCTACAAATATGATTTAAAATTTGTTGATATGTCTGAATGCTTGAATATATCGATAAGATTCAGCCTGGATCAAAGTTAAAAGATTAGACTAATATTTCTTAGCAGGTCTGTAAATGCAAAAGGAACCATTCTTTTATTAAAATCTTGTGTATTTACGTGTCCCCGTGGATGTGATTGTTGTTATTATGATATTGTCAAATCTTACCTGCCATGGTTTGTTTGTGTGGGATCTACTGACCATGGGAAGTTTTTATTTTTATTTGAATGGTCGAATAATCTAAAAGTGTCACAACTTAAATCAAAATTTAAGAAGTATATATTATAAATAAAGATTAAAAGGTACATATTACGTTTTACTTGTCTGTATGGGGTCTCCTGGTCTTGGTTTTCGGTTTTATGGACTCCGGGACTGTAAATTTCGTTTTAAATAAGAAACAAATCCTCAATCAGTGACCTTCTCTTAGAATCCTATGTAGACTCATTGGTGTAAAATCTAGCGATGATGACAATCCTCTCTGTGTGCCCTTGCCTTCTCTGTTCACATATTTGCATGTATTTGACTTCTGGACAAATGTTCCTTGTACTGCAACCTATTTTTTGATATTAAATAATGAGTAAGATCTAGTACAAATCCATCGATTGCAACGTTTACGAGGGGATGGACATCTAGAGTCTCTTTTTCAACAAAAAATTATTTGCCTTGTATGCGTCACAGAAGTCCAACTCTGTGGTTACTTGCTCCATGTCTTGTTGACCAGTTTGGGCCTGCATTCTTCTATACCTGGCCAACGAAATGTTTTTTGCAAAATTTAGCTATTCCTGAAGGTGAATCTACCTGCCCCTTGACTACAATTTTCCTTTACACATGCTCGAAATTGATAGGTTTCCCCAACATTTTTACTTACTGATTATTTATTACACCGATTTTTCACTGTACACAAATTTTAATTATTTACCGTTGCACATATTTGATTACCCCAAAATTCCATTAAAGTCAACTACGTTTTGATGTTAATGACCACGAGTTTCCTTTTAAGTCAACTGTGTTTGATGTTAATGGCCATGAGTTTCCTTTTAAGTCGACTGCGTTTTGATGTTAATGACCATGAATTGTCTTTTTAGATGACTGTGGTTTTTATTTTTCTATGCGTTTAAATGCGTTAAATTCACTGGCGACCAAATGCTCTTGGAGTGAAATCTAAATATTTTACTGTGCCTGTGTTTGTTGATTCCCGGTTAAGTGGAAACAAGGGTATTTATTGTGTCTGCAATATTAATGAATGGTAGTAACTAATTGCATTTGATGACATGCAAATTTATATCTTTAAATGCACAATGACCCGCTCTAACGCAACACGTTTGTGTAATACATCTGATTAAATGATTATATATTTGATTAAATGTTTTTTACCATATTTGATTGTATTTTCTATGTTATATATTTGATTAAATGTTATATTTTCAAGGCAATACTATACTAGTTGTAGTGATTGAATTTTACATATCCTTCAATTAAATCACTGTGTTATTCTATTGAGTTTTAAATCCTATCATATGATCTTTCATTTTAGGTAGTGATCATTTAGTGGAATGGTCATTTATAGAAATTAAATTATATATATGTTTGATCAAAAGATTGTATTATTCCTTTAGGTTGAATGCCTAGCCTCTGATCCTTTATTTACTGATCATTTAATGGTATGACTAGTTATGATGATTAAATGCTATATAGTAATAATTGTTAATGTCTTACATGTCATTCCAAACTATGATTGCACTTAAGATTAATTTGATGGTACGTCGTTGACCAAACTATGATTTAGGCTGCTCACTTGACACGCTTTTTAATGTTAAATTAGATGGTTAGTTTTGACATTTTTCGACGTGATTAATGGTTGGGTTGTTGACGAAGTCACGTTTTGGCTTGAGTCCTTCCTTGATTGTAGTCATCTTGCCTTGTCGCCATGTTGAGTAGGGTATGGGTGTAGTCTCCTTGTCAGTCATTTCGTCCTAACATGTCGGATTTATCTAGAGTCCTCAGTCCAGATAGGATGTGTGGTTCCAAGGTTCTTGACGCATCTGTTAGCTAGGGATGCCATGATTCCTAAGGAGGGGATCATGGCAGGCCCTATTGGATAGTGTCAATGAGAACTTGGCTGGATTCAGTGCGCTTGTGTGAGTGTTGTCGAGCGTTGTAAATTGCTTTGGTGCATGGGTGGAACGCCTTCACGTGTTTGGTTCATGCACCTTGAGGTTCTAGCCTTGTTGTCTAGGTCATTGTGTCGGGTTGGGGATGTTGTCCCTTATCTTGTAGGCGTGGTCGTGTTTGTGTCGGGCGGGTAGTCGTTCCTCTTTTTTATTCTGCACATGTTTTGCCCAGTTTCCCTTGTGCCCATGGGTGGTGTCATAGTAACCTATTGCATGGAATGCGTACTTGCATTTTTATTCAGTGGTGTGGTTAAACTGTTGTCGTTGTTTCCTTCTTACCTCTTAACTCTTAAAAACAAAGAAAAATTTCACTTTTGCTTCACTTGTTGTTGTAACGAGGGGTTGTTACAATCGGGGGTGACCCACTACAGAGAGTGATGACCAGTGTGGTCTAAGGCTGCGAGGTTCGTGGAAGGTATTCACGTACTTGTTGATATTCTTACCAAGATAAGTGTCAATTGTGTGTTAATTGATATGCTGCATTATTATTTATGTGTTATATTTATGGGAATTTCATGTTTATGCTGCATGTATATGTTTATTGTTATTTCCGTATGAATATGTGCATTTACATAATGTATTTGTCTGTTTTAAGTTATATATTTAAAGTTCCGCAAGAGTTTATGCGTGTATATGATCTAATTGCATACAGTTCAAATTTTTTTACATGGCATAGCCCAGATGGATGTTGGGGATGTTACATCTCACCACCTAAGTTATAGAAATATCATCTTGATGAAATAAATCCTATTAAATGAATTGAGTGGAGTTTAGGAATCATTGGACTCAATGTTCATGGATGGTCTAGACCTTATGAATTTGCAAATTCAGTGGGGTGAATAAAATGAAACAAATGGATATTGTTTCAAACTAATGATGTGTATTGAAAGTGAAAATTAAAATATTCTTAGAGATTCTTACTAAATTGAAAATTAATATGGATCTATAATAATAATAATAAAGTGAGTGTGCGTTACCAAACAAAATACTAAAAACCAACACAAACTTTGATTGGGAAGTGATATAGATTAAAAAAGAAATAAATATAACAACGTCTCATAAAAAAATAAATATAATGTTGAATGACAATTAAAATAAATAAATAAAGATATTTAAAAGATAGATCTAAAATAATAAGAAATAAGTGATTATGTGTGTCATTGAATAAATTAACTTAAAAAAAAAAAATAATAATATGCTTTGTTAAACCAAAAAAAAATAGTAAAAAACAATCCAAACTTTGCTTGGGAAGCGAAGTAATTAAATGAATACTTTTAATCTCATTTTCATTCATAATGTGTCCATAATTGAGAAACTTGTTGAAAACCAAATCAAAAAATCATTAAATGTGGTTCTTTGGATTTGCATCTTCTACCTATAAGTTTAGCATTTTGGTATTAATGTAAGAAACATTCTTGACTTTAATCATTAGAAGACATAGTGATTAAACAAACAATTTTGAATCCACATTCTTTGCAATGATATCATTAGTTGGAATTTATGTATATTATTAATTTCTAAAGAAGGCCTCTTAGCCCAAACATATACATTTTATTGTCCAATGCTTGGCTCTGTAGTAGATATGTTAGAATATAGAAGATAGTGTGCTCGTTTTACCATTGACGATACCCTTGTCACCCAACCATAGGCCAAAGCCACCCTCCGAGCACCTTAACCTTGACTAAGAATTACTCCGGAAGAAAACCCTAGGCTAGATAGCCAAACAAGGTGTAGCACATCTTCCTCCAAGGATAAAGCACCAACAATAGCTGATCAGATAGTCCAAACCCTAGCCAAGAGATAGTCCAAGCCAATACTGAAAACTAGCTGCCGCTGCAGCTACACCTGCAACCCTCCTCCACATGCGCGCACCAAACTGGGAACTTCAATGTGCACCAAACTAGGAACTACAATTCTGAGATATGTCAAAATGAGAACAGGCGCCTAGTATTTATATTGGTTCTGCCAGATTTGCTGGGGTCGAATTCTCCTTCTGCATATGTGTCTGTTTAGTATATTATTATTATTTCTAGCCGACTTCTTCTCTTGGAGGCTAATAACCTAATATAAATTATATTCTTGAGCCGACAAGACTTCTAGGGTTATTAGCCAACTCATTAGGGTTTACTCTTGCTTTTCAAGTCTTCTATTCTCATCAAGTTCACACATGGGGGTAAATACCTCCCACATCTACCATAATATTAACACTCCCTCCTAGCTAGGGAGGTATTACATGTAATGGTCTTGAGCACAAAAACATACCATTTACCTGGGATCATCAATATAGTTGTCTAGACTATTTCATGACTAGATCATGAGCATCACCATCACCATCAGTTGCATCATCTCTCAAAACCATACTTCATCTAAGTAATTAGACATGATGTTGGATAAGTCACTCACACCATAGAGTGATACAAGAGACACTCTTATAATCTAGAGGAATAAATTCTCTGAACCAATTTCCGTCTGGAAAATCTATGTTCATCATTCGTCTGGATGGTGATTATTTCCAATAAACTATTGATAGTCTTCAAGGTAGTTAGAACAAAAATAGAACACAACTGTGTCTATCCATAGTAGTACATAACTACAATCTAGTGGTTCAATACCACACCAAGTAACACACAGGTACTTGATCAATAACGTATAGTCACGAACAATGGAACATATCCACCATAGTAGTCTTCATCTACTATCATACACTCTTCATAACAAACATGTGATAGAAACCTGCATAGAAACAATGTTATGATATATACTGAATTATTTGGGCCAATATTTCACTCACATCTGTGAGCTCTAAAAGAATATCTGCCTCACAAACAGTGGAACATATCCACCACAATAGTCTACATCTACTGTCATACAGTTTTCATAACAAACATCTTATAGCAACCTGCACAGAAACAATGTTATGATATAAACTGAATCATCTAGGCCAATCTTTCACTCACGTCTGTGAGATATGAAAGAATATCTTCCCTCAAAGTAGAACAATGAGATATCTGGACTATTATTCTCAAACAAGGAAGAATAACTGTCATGTCTTCTGAACATGGACCATTCCCCACCCTGGGCCATTCTTCCTACACTAATCAAAGTGCACCCTAGAGAGAATGTATAACCCTAAGGAATGTTGAGTCTGGACCATTCCCCACC
>ML850752.1:31771-45386 GCA_009831015.1 Picea engelmannii
TTTCAATAAGAGGGAAGTTGTTTCCATGAGCTCTAGCTTGAGTATGAAAACTCTTTCATCTTGGATAGAAGCTTTACCAAAATGTCTTCTTATCTGCTCATCTGTGGAGTTATGTATTGGAGAACCATTTTCTCCTTTCTAGACTTCATCATGGATAATGTAATGCTTGATTTCAAATGTAGTTTAGTATGGAACATTGTGAAGGCTTCATGTAGATCTGAACAATAGAGTATATCATTGTTGGAAAACTAGAACATATCCATGTGGTACTTCTTCTGTCATCATGAGATCTGATCTACTGAGTAATCATCTTGATGTTATAGGGAATCTTCACCACGCTTCTCCTGTGCACTGGAGGTTCTTCCACCAAGTTATCTTCTTCTATCTGCATACAAGGGTCTCTTTTTGGTATGCCTCAAAGTCTTGAGATTGCTCTTCATACACTCTTTATTCAATTTCTCTGGAGAACATTCTTTGTATTCATCTGATGTAGAACTCCAACTCATGGATGTTATAGATGATATAATGACTTATGTAGAGATAAGTCTAGTTTACTGGAACAAGTAATCATCATAGTCTTCTCCCTCCATCTGGGACAACCTCTAGTTCTATATCTCGCAATTCTTTCATTCATAAGTCTTCCATACACTGTTCTTCATCACGACTTTCAGTTCTTTTGCTTGATTGCTTTTAGTGAGTTCATATCAGGCTGGTAATCTTATGATTCTTGATACAATGATTGGTTGTTCTCATTCCTCTTTCTTTCCTGGAATCCTCATGTTCTTCTTCAAGTTTTTATTTATGTCTTGGGTCCATGGAGTTTCTTATAGATTCCATGCCCTAGAGATTCCACTTCTTCTTTTCATCATAGGATCACGGACCTGGATGATCAACCATGAATACTTTAAGGCTTCTTTTTGAAGAAGTCTTCTTCTGTGGTTGAACTGAACACGTACTGTCTTTCATGGCTGCTACCATGGATATATATATATTTCATCATCTTCAATGGATCATAGGATTAACTCCCTCCTAACCCTTTCTTCATGTAAGAGTTCATATAATCGGCTCCCTCCATATAACAGAGTCCATGCTTTCATCTGTATCCTTATTTTCTTCTACAATATATAATTGGCTTTCTTATCTAACAGAATCCACACTTTCGTCTTCTTGTCTTCTACAAAAATTCATAAGTCTTTTTCCAATTTCCTCTCGATTGCTAACTTCTTTCTGTCTTTTCTTATTCTAAGTCTCTTCATGATTGATTCGACTTAACTTGCAATAGATTCCACATGATTTGTATTTCATCCTTTCATGTGTATTATCTAATAATATCCATTTTCATCTTGTTTGTTCTTCCCTAGGTATAGTTCTTCTTGGAACACATTATATTCCAAGAGATGGATATACAAGATATGTACAGAGACGATGCAAACAAGATATGTACAAGAAATAAGAAGAGTGTTGTTACCTTTTTAGAAGAAGAAGTCTCTTCCATCCTGCTTAGTCTTCTTTATAGGTTCCTTTTCTTCGGTAATTGATGCTTCATGTTTCTCCTTCCTTCTCTTTAGTTCGAGACAATGATTCTTATAGTGACCATACTTTTGATAGTTGAAGCATTGTACTTTTGAAATGTCTTTCTCTTTATTTGGCTTCCTCCTTGAACCCAACTTCCTTTTGTTCCTGAAGTTCTTGAATCTTGCTATGAAATCTTGATCATCATACTTCTTTTGGGGTTTCTCTTTTGCATTGATCCTTGATTCTTCTTGAGCACAGCAAGTCCAAAGTTCTTCAAATGTTGGGTACTCCTTCCTTGTGTTCATGCTTGCAGAAAATGCATCCCATGTCTTGGGAAGCCCATTGAGTACTATGTTCACCAATTCCTTCTTTGAAGTGATCTCTTCAATAGCTTGTAGTTGATCTCTTAACTGGGATATTCTTACAAAGTATGATGTTATGTTGTCATCATCATTCATCTTCATGTCATGAAGCTCATTCTTCGGACTCATAACTTGTCCAATGTTTCTAACTGAGAAGAGATTTGTTAGGGGATCTTACATCTTCTTCGATGAGTCAATATGGGAGATGTATAGTATCAAGTGGTATTTTATGGAATCCATTATGATACTCATGGCATTGATGTCAACATCTTTGAACTCCTCCATTGCTACAACGTTCTGCGGTTCCTTCTCTTCTCCTTCTTAAAACTTTGACTTCATAATATTTCCTTTCACGATATCCAGTACTTTATTCTTGGCAAGGATGAGGTCAATCCTTGTCTTCCATTCTCTGAAGTTAGAGGATCCATATAACTTGTTCTTAGACTTCATAGAGTTAGTCATGGCTGCTTGACTTGGTCAAACCCTAAATTTGACCAAAAATTCAAACTTCACATCTTGGCTTGCTGAGAGTATCATGAAATGTGCTAGGCTAGGGCACACTGATCTATCCAGAGATTAGGTCAATATATTCACTTAAGGTGCTTCAACAAGAGGTTTAGGGTTTCTACAACTGCTCCTACTAGTAACCCTAGCGACAGCATCTTGGGAGCTACTTCTGCTAGTAACCCTAGCGACAGTTCCTCAACAACCTCAATATCCTAGCAGTTATGTTTCCTTCCAACATTTAGACTGAATGAATGAGGTGTGGGCCCATAACATTTTAGAATATAGAAGATAGTGTGCTCATTTTACCATTGACGATACCCTTGTCACCCAACCATAGGCCGAAGCCACCTTCCGAGCACCTTAACCTTGACTGAGAATTACTCCGGAAGAAAACCCTAGGCTAGATAGCAAAAAAGGTGTATCGCATCTTCCTCCAAGGATAGTGCACCAACAATAGCTGATCAGATAGTCCAAACCCTAGCCAAGAGATAGTCCAAGACAATATTGAAAACTAGTTGTTGTTGCAGCTACACCTGCAACCCTCCTCCACATGTGCGCACCAAACTGGGAACTGCAGTGTGCACCAAACTGGGAACTACAATTCTGAGATATGTCAAAATGAGAACTGGCACCCTGTATTTATACTATTTCTGCTAGATTTGTTGGGGCCAACTTCTCCTTCTGGATATGTGTATGTTCAACATATTATTATTATTTCTAGCCTACTTCTTCTCTTGGAGGCTAATAACCTAATATAAATTATATTCTTGAGCCGACAAGACTTCTAGGGTTATTAGCCAACTCATTAGGGTTTACTCTTGCTTTTCGAGTCTTCTATTCTCGTTAGGTTCACACGTGGAGGTAAATACCTCCCGCAGCTACCATAATATTAACAAGATATGGATTGAAATTTATTTTAAAAAGTCTCATTCAAAGTCAATATGTTTCTATTAATATTGAGTAGTCAAGTTAGGAAATATAAGTATGCATGTTTGTCTTCATAGTTGGTAGTCATTGAATTTGACATGGTATGTTTAGGTTATTTCACAAAGAGTAATTATGTGTATCTATAACTATCCACAATATTAGTAGAAAAATATAGATCCATCTTAACTCTAGATCTATGTGTTGAGAGGAATCAAATCCTTAGGGTGCAAACCTTTCCTCAAGTTTTGAACTCTAAAAAATGTTTTCACATTAAGGGATTTGATCCCTCTCAATGCTTGATATATATGAAGTTAAGATGGATATTTACTTAGTTCAAATTAGTAATTTGATACACATTTCATGATGTGAGCTTGAGTTTCAATTTTAATATTGCATGGAGATAACCCATGTGCTTTTACAATTGTAGAGGAATAAAGCATTCGAAGATAAAAATAAATCATTCAAAGATAAAAATAGAAGCTAAAAATAAAGCATTCGAAGATAAAAATGAAACATAAAACATAGGAAGAGCGTTCATATCCTATTTAAAGACGTCAAAAACATAATCAATGAAGTTCATGAGACAGAGATTCAATGAAGTTATAGATTGAAAAATTAGGTTATGTAACATTCGAAAAAATGCATCATAGATTCAATAAATTTATAATAGATTAAAAATCTTAGCTTAATTGTCAAAGCTCAACAATAAAACATCCATCTTGTTAGCCAATAGTGTTTCGATAAAATCAATTGAAATATTAAAAAAATAAAACTTTTTTTTTCGTCCTATGTACAAGACTTTTGGAAAGTATGAAAATATTTGCAGTCAAACACAAACTAACTGATGATCAAGGCTGTATTGAATGCTATATTTCATGGCTTTCCTTCAGTAGGGACTAATAATACCCCTTATTTTTAGTATGCATCGATTTCAATATTGGTTTGCGATCTCTATTTTTATGCTACATTGATTTGTGGATGGATCCTTATGTTTACTTTTAGAACTTTTTGATTTCATCATGATGTGTCTATGCATTCTTTTATGTATATTTGAGTACATGGTAGTTATGTTTAGTTTAACAATGCATTGATTTCAACTTGGGATCTTTATTTCCATTTTTGTGATGCATTTATTTTAGCATGGTTTTTGTATTTCAACCATGTGATTGAAGAAGAATTATTGTAGATGATGTATTAAATATATCCAAATTTATAAGATTAAGGAGGCCACAAATTATTTCAAATACCAACACTCAGGTCATTAAACATAACATTGAAAGGATCTAAAAAAACAAGATTTTTTTTAAGGAATTCCACCCTCGAACTTATTATCTCCAAATAGAAATGTTTGAAACTGAATATATAATATATTTGGGTTTCTAAAGTGAAAAATCTAGTTCCAAAGTGTCAATATTGCATTCCAAAACTACAATTTTTGGATTGAATATTGGCACTTTTGGAACTAGATTTTGCACTTTTGGAATCCGATATCAACATTTTGGGAATTGGATTTCACACTTTTCAAAGATAATATTGGCATTTTCAAAATATCGTTTTGCATTTTTTTAATACAATATTGGCACTTTCACTGTCTAATTTCACACTGATGGAATCTAATATTGGCACATTCACAACTAGATTTTGCATGTTAGAAATTCCAATTTCACATTTAATTTTCAATTACATTTAATCTATATAATTGATATTATCTTTTAAATTTGGGTACATGTAATCTACAAGTATTGCTAAATTAATCGAACACAAATGAATATATATAATCTAAATATTTTATTAACCATAAAAACATTGTCACGCATAGAAAATACTAAGAAAAACAATTAATTACATTATTGAACAAACTAGTCTCATGTTTTTAACAATAGATATCATATCACTAACACCATGCATATGTATCAAGTAAAGCCAAAATCAATCTAATAAGTATGTGTCATTCGCATCATTTCAATTAGCACCGTTTGTAATTACATAGTTTCCTTCATCATTACAAACATGTTTTTCTTTCAAATCATCTACAATCACTATGTTTCTAGCATAATAAGAACCCTTCAAGATCTCTTAGAATTTATTTAAAGGCTTAAGATATACATGTGGATTCTCAACACCGACATAACCCTTTCTTGATATGATTTCACATTAATATTGTGTTATTATGACTTTAAATTGCTTCAATTTCAATCTAGTTTTGTTAAATAAAAATGGAAAAAAATGCATCCACATATTTTTTTGTATAAATGTCCATGAACCAATCTCAAAAATACTAAGGTGTTATTCAAAGAATTATTTAAACCTTAGGTGTATAAAATAAATCATTGGTGTCAAAAAGATTTTAATGTTCCCTAGCCCAACCGAGGGACATCACGGTGTCAAATACTCATAAAAATGAAATGTATGGTAACTAATTTAATTCTTTTGCAGCTAACCAATTTCCTGTAGCTTTGAACTACAAATTAAAAACAAATTTAGATATTATTCACTACCATTACATTGATGCATATACAACATGCTAAAATAGACACAAATGAACATAATAAACTTCATTACAACAACATATAAATCATTCTCAAATACATAGAGTTTATGTGCATCAATTTAACTCATAAATACAAGACATAAAATAGATCAAACACTTATCTTTTTAAAATTGTTGTCCAACCAGCTTCTTGGGATGAAAATTCCAACCAACCATAGACTAAATGTTCCAAATATCAATAGTCAGTCACCTCCAAGATGAGGCTAGTAATCCACAAAAGAGGGTGTTCACTCATTGTCCACTCATAGCTCATAAAACTCACTATCCACTCATATCTTCCTACAACTATCCCTATTTTCCACTAGCTCTCTTCATCATGACCTTCCTAGCCCAAGGAATGTACCCCTTCACTGATATCAGTTCCTAGGGTGTCCCATTCATTTATCACAGTCTCTATGGCACAAGTAACAAGGAATCTGTCAGCTGGGAACTCAAGGGATCTTGTTGCTAGGAAAAACTACCAACAACAAACACTTATTGTTCAGTGAAACTCACCCAAGGGTTCACTCTTAAGGCCTGAAAATCTGGATATTCGTTATGTATCTCCAAATACACTCCAATATTCTCCATATTTCTTTAGAATTCTCCCTCCATGGTTGCACCATCTCTAATCTCTCTTCCTTTCTCTCTCCTTGCTCCTCATGCACAAAACATTTCTGTCCAAAAATTTTATCCAAAATAATATGAATTTCCTCTACTTTGGCTTGCTTTCTTGACTCACAAACTTCCCCAAGTTTATTGTACTCATCCCCCATGTGCCCAATAATTTTGGGATGTGACCACTCACACCCACCCTCTTAAATGTATTCAATAATTGGGTTTGGAAATGCTCAATCAAAAATTAGAAGGTTCATATAAAAAATAACAAACTTAGGAAAATGGATTGAACTAATATACATAGGTAATTCCCTTGGACCCCTCTTGAACATTATCCTAGACACTCCCCTCTTTTTTGGATTAATTAATCCCCCATCTGTGTCCATGTCCCCTTAGCAACTGGCATCATCATTTTATTATTAACATTCAAAAATACAATTCGCAGATTGCATTGCTTTAGCCATAGCCACACATTATATCTACATAATCATTAATTAAATTTGGGATTATAGTGGGGATGTTACATTTCCCGTCCCCTACAATTGTGCACCATCCTCGGTGCACACTATTCTGATATACATATATGAAATTTTACATCACAATAATTAGAAAATAAAAGTCTACACTTTCACAACTCCAACAACAGTTCCATCCATAATATATTATTCGTCTCAACTCACCAACCCAAGGAATGCACCATTTGTTTATCAGGGATAACCCAAGGGATGTACCATCTGTTTATTATGGTTAACCCAAGGAATGACCCATTATTTTATCAAGGTCCCAACGCAATTGGCTAGGACTGTGAGATGTGGTTTTGGTACTCTAGCTACTAAAAATGGATTTTTTTATTTTATTTTCTTCAAAATTGTCAAAAATGTGTGGGTATTCTCTATGTGAACTTTGGATCTCTATCTGAAACTATTTCTTTAAGCACTCTATGTAGCCTAGCAACTTCCTTTATGTATATCTCTGCAATATTCGATGCCTTGTGTGTTGTCTTCACTGGAATAAAATGAGTTTCCTTAGTGAATTTTTCCACCACTACCATGATGGAATCATGTTTATTCATTGTTCTAGGCAGCCTAATAATAAAATCCATGGTGACAACTTCCCACTTCCATTCTAGAATGAGAAATGGTTGTAGCAAACCTACTAGATGTCTATGCTCAGTATTCACTTTTTGGCACTTAGACATATGGATATGTAATTATCCACTTCTTTATTCATTCCCATCCAAAAGTATTGGCTTCTTACAACAACAATTTTCTTTTGATATCCCAGGTTCCTGACATATGCCAAATTATGCATTTCCTTCAAAACTTCATTTTTCAACTCACTTGAATTCGACACATATATTTTTCCTTTGTACATGAGAACTCCATCTTCTTTCATCTCATGAGTGTTGGATAGTTATTTTTCATTGATGTCAACCCTGTTCAATCCTAGAAGAAGCCCCGAAGCAAGTCTAGAAGCCTCTATAAGTAATGGGTCTAATTGAAGAAGTCTCCAAAGTGATCCCCTTATGGAATATATTTAAGCATGTCCCTTATGGGGAGACTCTTTGAAGAATTATACAAGAAGCCTTATAAAGATGGCTAAGTGGTTAAGAATCCCCAGAGGTGTGGTCATGGAACCCGAATTTGTTTGAGGAAAAAAAGGATGAAGGACAACATAAATGAATGTAACACACCCATAGATAGATAGTCCTCATCATTCCATTTCCAATGGTAGGTGATATTCCACGTGGTTCCTCATAGTTGAGAAGTTATTCCCTCATGAAGTTGAAATCCCTAAAGAATTGTTAAGGAGCCCCTAAACGGTTACAAAATAAGTTACAAGTTATTAATTAAAGGGTAAAGTGGCTATAACAAGAAAGTACAAGTTGAACCTTAAATTAAGGAAATAAGTCACTTTGAAAAGGTATAAATACACCTCAAGAAGTCTCTCATAAGGATATACGCATACACAATTTTATTGAATATATTCAAAGTGAGCAAGTGATCTATTGGTGAACCTGAGACGACAAACCTAGGGCATCGAAGGAGTGCGAAGGAGAAAGTTTTGGGATTGCAGGTGTGTAAAGGGTTTTCTATGAAAAACCTAATTTAGTTGACCGCAACAGGTCAGGATAGTGGTGTCTCACGAGGCACCCCCATGGGTTGTATGAAGCTCGTCATGCGAGGTCCCATGAGATAACTAATCGTTGTCCAATGAGGCAGAGGGAAATTTGAGAGAGATGATTGTTCTAGGTTTCTGAAATTCTGAGCAAAGTATGATGATGCACCAAGTTTGATACATAGTTATAGGTATTGTTGGTGCAGATTTTTCATACCAAGGTCCTCTGCAGGTTACAAAAAAAATGGTACCAATGTATTCTAGTGCACTAGCATTTTCATATTTTTGAAAGGAAAGAAGTCTCACCCAAAGTGAAACCAAGATAAAAGAGTTGAGGGAAGGGTAAGAAGAATTCTATATAGATCTATAACCCATCTATATTGTTACCATTCTAGCACAAGATAGATATTCAGTTCAAATCCTTATCACATCATACACTAATATAGAAGAACAAAACTATACATTCCATCAAGAAATGATAAAGACATGTAATTCATAAAAGACAACACATACTGACATTTTAGAGATACATAAAGTAATATGAACCAGGAACATTATCAAAATTTGATCTCCATTATCTTTCTATTATATCAGAAGTCTTGGACAATAAGCATTCATGCAGTTACATTAAACATACACCCTACTTAGTATAGAAGAGATTAGTAGGTACATCTAAATACAATACTACAGCTGATCACAATGAGTCTAGGTTCTTCCCTTCCTAGTTACAGTCTAGATATAGAGTATAGAATCAGTTCTTTCATCTCGTTATCTCTCACACACCCACCCATTACAATACAATACAATACAAAATAAAAACATTATTACAATCATTTCCTTCCTTCTTCTTGAGTACCCATCGACCCTCTTCTCTTCTTGATTCTATTTTAATTGTATTGGCTCAAAAATGAGTCTGTGATGGCTTCAGAATTTGTTTTGTTCCAATGTCTTTCTGTTGAACCTTTCATTTTTCATCCTTATTAACTTGGTTGTTTTTCTCTTTCATATCTTGCGCAACTTTGGTTATCAAAATGAAAGGCCCAACAGGTCCCGACCATAATCCTTGACTTTCCCAGACTCAAGTCTTTAGTTCTTTTGTGTTCTTTGATTTGGCCTACTGTCCTTCAGGGGTTTTTATTTCTTCCTCCTTGGCTCCTTCAAATGAAGGGCCCAAATTTGGCACTAGCTCAAGCTCTTTTTCTTTGACCTCCTAGAACTGTTCAAGTTTATCTTGCCACTTTCTGGAAAGCAATGAAGCTTTTGCAACAAATTGTTGTGTTGCGTTGAGGTTGAATTCCTTTAGCTTGGATGCACTGAGGGAATTCCATTCATCAAATGATAATGTTTCAAACTGATGCATATGTAGGTATGCATTTTGAACGACAATCTTGAAGGATCTTAGTTATTTCTTTGCTATTGTTTGAGCTTCAAACAAAGCGTTCAGAGAATTGTTCGCTTGTTGCATTTGATCAAATTTTTCTTTTTGCTCCATAGGATCATGTGTTTTAACCACTTATTCGTTGAGTGTTTGGATTATGATGCACAAGTATTCCATTGCCTGGTTGTGATGGGTTATAACACCCATTTATTCACTGACTTCCTTGAATATTGTGGTATATTCGATAGTCTTTTTATGTAGCAAGGCTCTAGCATCGTTGCCTTCCAGGAAAATTATTTCTAGCTATTGTTGAAGTTACTTAGGTTGTGCCTTGGCCTCTAAATTTATCCCCTCCAACCAAATTTGAAGGTCCTCTACACAACCTGTTAGTACCTCCCATGCTTGTTGAACCAATTCGAGTTGCTCCTCTGATTTTGCAGTGGCGTTGTATTCTGACATCTAAGGGGACTCTTTTCTGAAAGTTGGCTAGATCTATGTGAGATTTCCCTTCATTTTATCCACTTTCTCTTCTACCTATATTTTCAAGTATTCCTCTTGAGTTCTTTTGGTTTGTGTAAACATTCCTTCATGTCGCCAATACTCATCTTATGTTTCAACTTGTTGAACCCATTTCTCTAGGTGATCAATTGAGGCTCTGATCAACCCTATCAATTGTGGTGTCGACAGCTGAGTGAGCTCTTTGGATGCAACTATGGCCTCCAACGAGAATATGATATTGAGTGGAATCCTATTGGCCATGGATTTCTTAGATGGTGTCTCAACTTCCTCTTCTCTCTAGAGTGATCCTCGCAACTGTTGGGATAATTTATTCTTCGAGGCTAGTGTAAGTAAAGAGATAACTTCCACCTGTGCTAGGTAGAGATATAATAGTTCTGAACATTGTTGTGGATCTTCCAGGATAGGTTCTAGATGTTCTTTTAGCAAGGTTTTTTTTTTTATCTTGATTGAGTCTCCTTTGGTTCTTGATACTCTTCCTCCTTTTGCATCATTGCCTTCATTGTGGGTGGAACTATAGGGGTTTCACTCTGATCCTTCAATACTTTTTTGCCTCTCTCTTTTCTCAGAGACTTTGTATCCAGGAGAGGGACATGTGGGAGTTGTGTGAGTACTAGGACTATGGAGGGTTGAATCTCCTAAAAGGGAACCATTTATGGAATATCAAGCTGCACAAGTTTTGGGGAATTGTGTGGTAGAGGGACTATTGTATCCACAATTGGTGATGATGATTGTTTCTCAATGACTATGGTGGAAGGTATATTGGGGTTAGACTTAGGGTCATCGCTAATATGTACAATATTCTAAGCTTCTCGAGTGGCTACTAGGGTGCAAGGTAGTGCAGTCAATATAGGCTTGGGGTTTATGATTTTAGTTGGGATGACTATTGGGGATACACCGATTATGGGCTTATTGGTTGTAACCTTCGATATGAATGGGGAAGAAAATTTAATTAATGGTTTTACCTGAGAAGATGGCCTCATCCAGAAGCTTCAGGCATCCTAGAAAAGGCCTCTTTTTCCTCTATGATTGGTGTTCTTACTCCACCTCTGATTCTGAGACTGTTGACGACTTCTAGGGTTGTTTTACCTTTTCATAGCTCAACCTTTCTTCTTTTGCTGGATTCTTCTTCTTTAACAATTATGGTGGAAATGAATAATGGACACTCAACTTGCACAGGGTGTGTTTAACTCCTGGAAAAGAAAGGATTTCCTTGTCTAGTATCTCCTCAACCAAATAAAAGGATAGGGGCCTTGTATGAAAGTATGAAGGCTTTGCATTCCTTGTCCAGAGGAATGTATAGTGGTGGTTCAGAAAAAAAGAGATGTTATTTGTATGAAAATTCAGAAGCTCATGTGGTATACACATCCTTTGGGTGGTGTCAATCAACTAAATGTACCACTTTAGGAACACAGCGTTGTTGAACACCATGTTTTTTTAGTCTTCCCTTGCATGCAAGGGCTCAAAAATATTTGCAAGGTGACCTTTGTCAGCAGGTGCTAACTGTCTTCCCGTGGGTGGCTTCCACTTCAACATTGCAAAATGTAGAAGCATATATCCATATGTGAAGGTGCCTCCCTTCTCTTAGACTTCCTCGCAAGAGACAAGGAGTTCTTCTAACAAGTAACTACACAAATTGAACATTGCACCATTTGAGCAGAAGTAAGCCACTGACAGGGCATCCAATGTACATTCACCCTTATAGTAAGAGCACATAACCTTACTAGCAATCACGTAGCATGCCATTATGACCATGTCAGAGAAGATTGGTTCAATCTTTGTTGTGTGACCTCCCCTCTGTGTATGGAAGTGCTCATACAAGATAATCTCACCCTTCCTCTTTCCATGCTTTCTTAGTCCTTGAAATACTTTGGAGATGTCTTCTCCCTCTAAATATAATCCTGTCAAATGGTGAATATCTTTGGCATGAATGGGGTATTGTCTGTCGAGCCATAAACTGCAATCATGCACCTTGTTGATCAGGAACTTAGTGCATCATGCAACTTCTCCAATGGTTCCAAACACTGGGAGGTATCATAGATTCATGGTTGTCGAGTGGAAAAAATTTAGAAACTCATTCTTCGAGAGGAATTACACCTATCCTATCGGCCCAGAGCCCATCTCGCAAAACACATTGATGTTCATTTGGGGGAACAACGTTGTGTTTGTGAGATCGAAGTCGAGGAGTTTTGTCTGCCCAAATTTTCCTTTGACATTGCCTAGGACCTCAATCCTGGGATTATAAGGCTCATCTGGTACTGTTTCCTTTGATAAATAACCTCTTCCTCCTGATATTCTTAGAATTTTCATGCTGGAGTGCTAGTAGCGACACTGGCTCAAGAAATGGGTGGCAATCGACTTCTCAGAATGCACTAGGATGCAAAGACTCAATAAAAGAAGACAAGTAGGTGAATAAAATGGCATTTTTAAAAAGATTACAGAGTATTATAGCTAAGGTAATGGGATAAACCATTAATGGATCATCAATGAGTGACTAATTAAGCTAGCGGTGTAATCTATGGCTCAGATGTGCAACAAAACTAGTAAAGGGGTAAAATCTTTGAGTCAGATTTTGACTTTAATGCGTCTCCTACTCAACACGTGGTCGACATGAGGGTATTACCATTTTAACGATTGAGAATTGTGGCAGGATTATCGGTAGGATCTACATGGACAAGCACTTTTAACACTTGATGGGACATGCTGACAGTTCTTTGGAAGTTACCCTAAAAGCTACAACTGGAAATGATGTCACTATGACTTGGCCATTAATAAATTTCATATTTGATTCTCCCCTGACCAAAACTATTTTCCAATGCCTATACATGTATGGCTGAGTAGATTGAAGATGCATCAGATAACACATTGGTGTGTGGGAATGTTACAAAAATCACCTAACAACGAAAAATGAGACAGATATGTAGTGGTCCTCCTAATCACACTCCGACATTATTTCATAAAGAAAAATTTAACATTGCTACAAAATTCAACAGAAAATCAAATTATACCTACTGTACATGCTCCTTTGGATTGGAGCAACCATGTTTCTTGTTAAGTGTGTGTAATGTAGAGTTTCAGGCATGCTCCATTCACCCACCCTGGTTGAAGGACACCATCTAGTTGTGCTAGCTTGATGGCACCAGA
>ML850753.1:17258-28691 GCA_009831015.1 Picea engelmannii
ACGTTCTCGAAATTAAATGGCTCATATTTTTGGCCAGGGATGAGAGCAGATGTCAAAAGGTTTGTGGACAGATGTAGAATTTGTCAACACTCAAAAGGGAAAAGGCATAACACTGGATTATATCATCTGTTACCCATACCAGAGAGGTTGTGGGATGAAGTAAGCATGGATTTTGTGTTGAGATTGCCAAGAACACAAAGAGGGTTTGATTCAATCTTTGTGGTAGTGGACAGATTTTTGAAAATGGCACACTTTATACCATGTCAGAAAACCAGTGACGCAACTCACATTGCGAACCTGTTTTTCAAAGAAGTTGTCAGACTTCACGGCTTACCAAGGAGTATAGTTTCAGATCGAGACACCAAGTTTGTGGGACATTTCTGGAGGACTATATGGAAGAAGATGGGGACAAAGTTGTCTTTTATCTCAGCTTATCATTCTCATACGGATGGGCAAACAGAAGTTGTGAACAGAAGCTTAGGAGATTTACTAAGGAGCCTAGTGATTGAACATCACAGTTAGTGGGATCACATTCTGCCACATGCGTAATTTGCTTATAATGATTCGATCAATAGAAGCACAGGGCAGAGTCCATTTCAGATTGTTTATGGAATGTAGCCAAGAGGATTTTCTGAATTGAAAGATTCAGAACAGAATGAAACTAGAAGTGCTAGTGCAAAAGATTTTGCAGAGGCAATGAAAGAACTTCACAACCAAGTGAAGGAGCGATTGCAGAATTCAAGCCAGGAGTATAAGCGCAGAGAAAATCAACACAGGTGACAAATTCAATTTGAAGTTGGTGATTTGATTCTTGCACATATGAGGAAGGAGAGGTTCCCAAGGGGAACATATAACAAATTCAAAATGAAGAAGATTGGACCATGCAAGGTCTTAAGGAAATTTGGGGCAAATGCATATGAGATCGAATTACCCGATGGGATCGAAATTTCACTGATATTCAACATCTCATATTTGTACCCTTACAGAGCTGAAGAAGCAGGAGAAGACAGTGAACAGACAAAGGTTCAGTGGGCTAAACAAATGCCTATAGTTGGAAAGCCACAGATGGAGAGTATACTTGACAAGAGAGTCAGCAAGAAGACCAGGAGAAAAGAATATTTCGAATACTTGGTCAAGTGGAAGGGACATCCAGTTGAAGATGCCAGTTGGGAGAATGAAACAGAAATTCAGAAGCACGGACAAACAGTGCAATAGTTCATGAACAAGAGTTCATGAAAATTTTCAAGCGAGGGAGTATGATGCAGGAGCATCGCAAGCAGCAAGCAAGCACGAAGACGGAAGACGGCTGGAAAGCACCAACGCACATTTTTTGAAATGTTTTGAAACATTAATGTAATAGTTAAGAATAAGCACACTTAGAGATTGTAAACAGATCTTGAGCAGTTGCTCTCATCTGTAGTAGGTGAAGGCATTTATACATAATTAATGTAAGTAGGTATATTTAAATGCAAATTAGACAGTTTAGAGTGTAGCAGGGAAAACCGATTATAGACACCCTCATCTTGTATCATTGTAACATTATCAAGAAGGAATAGAGCATAGAGGAAAAAAAGAAGCAGAGAGTTGTGTAGAAGAACCCATGTACAAAATTTCTGAAATTAATATATATGAAGCTTTGATTCAGACTCATGGTGTTCTAATACTTTTTGTGTATACATGTTGAATGTTATGCTCATGGTTGTTTTACTCTTTATGTTGTACATTTGTTTTTATGCTATGTATGTATGATTTCATGTTAGGTATTTGAAATTTGAGAGAGTAAGGGAATGAGTTTCAATTGTTTCTCTTCTTGATTCAAAGTTCCTGCAAGGAGTACAGTGAAGCATCCGCAAGGAGTGCGTTGATGGCTTCAGAGTTCACCTCTGAAAGCTCGGGAGGGATATCGTTGTTCTCATTTCCCGTAGAAGTGCAAGTCAGGCACAGAATCCGTGCAAGGTGTGTGCAGGCTGGTTGGAAGTTCAGAACTTGTCAACTAAGGAGAGGGTTGAAGATTACTGTCACAAGGAGTTGCACGGAGTCAAAGGATTCAAATACTTATACGTATTTGAAGAGTACCGCAAGGAGTGCATGCAGAAATCTCATAGGAGATTTGAGTTAGTGAAAGGAAGCTCAGGAGAATTAGCATCTTCAAGGTGTGAAGAGCAGAAGAGGGGTTTTGGTCATCGTGCAGAGGCCAAGTCATAGTGAGGAGGATTACTGAGGTGACTCAGAGCAGAAGTTCTTTGAGGAAGAGTTTGGATGGTTGAAATTATTCGAGGAGGAATCCTGAAACAGTGGGGATCGTTGGATATGTGAAATCTACGAGAGGGATAACGGTCAGGACAGAGCCATCCTTTGGATAGCCTAAATTAACGTCAACCGTCGATCAAGATTTCTGGGCCCGACAGATTTTTTTTTGGATTTTCGGACTTCAGATGTCCGAGTTGCAAGTTTGGGTCTTGACACATCAAGTACCTGAAGTCCGAAAGGATTCTCGTCAGGGTAGAGTGGAAAAGTTGGCAAGTTCAAGTTTTCGGAACATTAGAGTTTGGGGTTTCGAAAGTCTCGAGGGAGAGATATTGGGATATAGCAGAGGAGAAAACCCGAAACAAAGGGGAGGCGACACGTGGAAGGACAGGAGGCTTCTTGTCGAGGTTTGTGGAAAATAGCAAGGAGAAGTACCATTTTGGAACTTCGGAACTTCGGGGATCGGAAGGTGGAGAGGACAAAGAATTCAAGCATTAGCATATTGAATTCCTGGTACGCAAAATTGCGCTGACTGTTGGATCAAGGGAGAGTTCACAGCCGTTGATATCCTTGGAAGCGGAACCATAGAGTTTCAGAATTTTGGGATTCAGAGGTTCGGGAATCCCGAGGGTATAGTAAAAGAACATTTCGGTGGTTGAAACACCGAAATCGTAAAGAGAAAAGGGACACTGGGACATCTGTATTTCGGCAGATCGGGAATCGGAAGTTTGGGATTCGAGGGGAAGAGTTGCATGATATCGCAACTCCCGAATTCATGAAATCCGAAAAGCCGAAATTGACATCAGGAAGACCAAGTGATTGAATATTTCAAGTTTAGGAGGTCAGAGAGGTAAGTTGCTTGACCATAGGATTCACGAATTCGTGAAGTACGATATCCTGAAATAAAGGAAGAATTCCCTCAAGGTGTCATTGTGGGTAGATTTCCCGAAAGGGAAATAGAAGAGCCAGTCAAGCTCTTAGGGGCCAAAAAGAAAAGATCCTGTAAAGTGGTCCCCATGTGCTTATGAGTTTCTAAGCACAAAGGGGGAAGACTATTACCCTTATACTTTACTTTATGATTCTAATTTCACTTTGACTTAGGATATTTAAGTCAAAATTGAAATATGTCACTTAATTCATAAAGTGGAAATTAATTCACAATGTGGGTGAATTAATAGACATAAAACAACTAAGGAAAGTGGGTTTCCTTAGTAAGATTTTTGGATGAGATCTCACCCATTGATTAGACTTGTCTTGATCTAATCTAGGYCATTGATCTTTTAGGGTTGGCTCAAGGAGGCTAAAGAGAGGGTAAATTGCATTTGGAGACTCATTCTTCACTTGTGAGTTTTGGAGAAGAGAAGAGGGGCACATTTCTTGAGGAGAAGGAGGGCGCACTTCATGAGGGTTTGAGAGAAACCCTTGAGAGTTTGAGAGAAGGAGGGAACACTTCATGAGGGTTTGAGAGAAACCCTTGAGATATTGAGGAGAGGCTCTTGTTTGGTTTGAGCTTGCATGGAGAGAATTTCCATGGAGCCATAGCTTCTATTTCTTGGAGGGAGATTGATATATGGAGGAGTGGCACATCTACTAGGAGGAGGAGGCATTTATTTTCTTCATATGCTCACTAGGAGAGGAGAACTTGTCACCTTGAGATAAGGTCTGATTCATAGGGTGAGAAGATCTAGGGAACTTTCTTCTATGGAGAGAGACATTCAGTTTCTAGCTTAGTTTATTTATGGTGATCATTTATGCTAGGAGGAGGGCACACTTGTGGAGAGGATTGACAACTACCTGGTAGCAGATCTACTCGAAGGATTAAAGCTCTGACAGTTTCAGTGGAGAGGCAGCACAGGAGAGCACATTCTTGTGGAGTTATTTCTTCATTGGGTCACAAATGAGCTAAGGTGCTTCAGTTCAGTGCAAAGGGAAACAAAGGGAGAGGGTGCACCTGAGTTTGGGCACTTCTTTCTCTGGATCTTATGGAAAGGCTTGTGAGGATATTTCTATGTATACATGTTCTATTGTGTTTCATTTCTTGTTGTATCTCTTTCTTTGATCATCGTAATATAGACATATATCCCAAAGTGGTTTTCCTCAAGGGGTTTTATCCAGGGTCATGTTGACCAAAAATACCTGTGTACAAAAATGCACGTGTTAGTTTCTTAGATATGCTTATTTTTAGTTGTAAAGATCTTTACATGTGTTGTACTTATTTTAGTATGCATGTGCTAACTTTTGGTTACTAAACTACATGTTAGAGAACCTAAAATTGGAAGTGCAACTGTAACAAATCAACAAGAAGTTCTTGTACTGTTGGTTGTCCTAAAACAACAACAAACATTATCATAACAGTTTAAAATTAGAGTCAATCTGTGGTCAAAGACAGATCCAGTTGACAAGCTTGACAGGACCTGAAAATCTTCATGGTATCAAAGCTGAGGTGGCTGAAATTTTGAGCAGTTGGGACAGCATTTTGTTGGTTGTCATATACATCTTCTTGGAAAAAAAATTGTGGACAGCCATTGACTCATTCATTGGTTGTTAGAGGGAATATTTTTGTAGAGGACAGTTGGGCAGTTTTTGACACTTGTGGACAACCTCTTTTCACACCTGCTTGGACAGGAGTGAGGCTGTAGAGAAGACCTCTTTTCACACCTATTGATTAGGAGTGAGGTCATGGATTCTCTTACCTCTTTTCACACCTGTGTTGACACGAGTGAGGCAATGTTTTTTTACATTGGGTGCATCAGAGTGAGTGCAGTTGGAAGACATGTATGTATCTCAGATGTGTGTGGAGGACAGGCTAGCTGGGGCTAGAAATTGGTCACCTTGGAAGGCAAGGATGGTATTTGTCTTAGAGGACCTCAAGCTATGGGACATAGTCAAGGTAAATATTCCTTCTATTCATGTCACTGCACCCATCTTGGTGGCAGAGTTCAGGAAGAGGAAAAACAAGGCAAAGAGGATCATTTGTGATGCTGTGAGAGATCACATTATTCTCCACTTGACTGGGAAGACTTGTGAATACGAGATGTGGGAATCTATGTACAAGTTGTATGATATCTCTAATGAGAACCAAAAGATGGTTCTTCATGACTGAATCAGGGGCATTCACATGCTCGAGGATGAGACGGTTACTTCATTTCTTGGTAGATACACTCAGATCAGAGATGATCTTGCAGCCGTGGGAGAGGTTATGAACCCTAAATATTTGGTGAGGCAAGCTATGAATAGCTTCACCAAATCGTGGGGTCCATTTGTATGGGGCATCGTTGCCAGGGAGGTTATGCATACATGGGAGAGGATGTGGGATGACTTCGCCCAAGAGGATATTAGGCTTGCAGCCGAGGCTTCTGGACAACAGCAACAACAACATCAGTCAGTTCCGGGTGTTGAGGACCTTGCTCTTTGGACAAAGGGCAAGAAGAAGACCAGTCGTGGAGGTCAAAAAGGTCCAAAGTTTAGGGCCCCACCACAGGGAGGAGAGAGCAACATCAGCAGTGGGTAGAGGAGAAACATGAGCAGAGTGAGATGCTTTCCTTGTGGAGAGATGGGTCACTACGAATGACAGTGTCCCAAGAAGAATAATAAGTAGAAGCATGTGTTAGGAGCGACAACAGAGGAGATAGAGTTCAGTGATCAGTTTGCCATAGAGTGTGCATTCGTGAATACCTTTTCTGCTATTACACCATCCAACACTATATGGGGAGACCGAGTTGAGGAGGATCGACTGATGCACGATAATGAATCAGAGGGAGGTGATACTCAGTGTCCCTAGACATATTCAGAGTGGGTGATTGGTCCACCCAATATAGTTATAGTTTCAGAGCAGCCGAGTAGACAGAGAGTTGGTGCTACAGCTTCAGTGCATCAGAGGTTGATGAGGAGGAGAATAAGGGCACCACGGAGGCTTGAGCCTCACATAGCTTATGAGACGAGAAGATCAGGCTTTGGATCCACTTCAGGTGAAGGTGACTTGGCAAGAGGCCAAGTTCATGACTCTTGGTGAGAGACTAAGAGAGGGAGACTCTTGGTGAGATGCCAAGAGTAGAGACTCTTGGTGAGAGGCCAGGAGTAGGAGGAAATCCTTGGTGGGAGACCAAGGTGGAGACATTCAGTGTGATGTCGAGATCTAGATGATCTTGGATATATGGAGAGTCAGTTCCATTTATAGATCATACAGATTGAGTAGATTTGTGATAGAGTCCACTTTCAGTGTTCAGGGTACAACCATACTCACCGATCATATTCCAGGAGGCAACCATGTCCACTATAGGGATGTTATTGGTGGTGATGAGTACTTTCCTCGGTAAGAGGGAGTGTTGAGATTTGGGTACCTTGGAAAGTGGTCCCCATGTGCTTATGAGTCTCTAAGAACAAAGGGGGAAGACTATTACCCTTATACTTTACTTTATGATTCTAATTTCACTTTGACTTAGTAGATTTAAGTCAAAAGTGAAATATGTCACTTAAGTCATAAAGTGACAATTAATTCACAATGTGGGTGAATTAATAGACATAAATCAACTAAGGAAAGTGGGTTTCCTTAGTGATATTTTTGGATAAAATCTCACCCATTGATTAGACTTGGCTAGATCTAATCTAGGCCATTGATATTTTAGGGTTGGCTCAAGGAGGCTAAAGAGAGGGTAAAGTGCATTTGGAGACTCATTCTTCACTTGTGAGTTTTGTAGAAGAGAAGAGGGGCACATTTCTTGAGGATAAGGAGGGGGCACTTCATGAAGGTTTGAGAGAAACCCTTGAGAGATTGAGGAGAAGGAGGGCGCACTTCATGAGGGTTTGAGAGAAACCCTTGAGAGCTTGAGGAGAGGCTCTTGTTTTGTTTGAGCTTGCATGGAGAGAATTTCCATGGAGCCATAGCTTCTATTTCTTGAGGGAGCTTGATATATGGAGGAGGGGCACATCTAATAGGAGGAGGGCACATTTATTTCCTTCATATGCTCACCAAGAGAGGAGGGCGCATTTATTTCCTTCATATGCTCACCAGGAGAGGAGTACTTGTCACCTTGAGATGAGGTTTGATGCATAAGGAGAGGAGAGATAAGTCGCTTTCTTCTATGGAGAGAGACATTTAGTTTCTGGTTCAGTTTATTTATAGTGATCATGTATGCTAGGAGGAGGGTGCACCTGTGGAGAGGATTGAAAACTACTTGGTAGCAGATTTTCTTGGAGGATTAGAGCTCTGACAGTTTCAGTGGAGAGGCATCACATGATATCACATTCCCGTGGAGGGATTTATTCATTGGGTCTCAGATGAGCTAGGGTGCTTCAGTTCAGTGTAGAGGGCAACAAAGGGAGAGGACGCACCTGAGTTTGGGCACTTCTTTCTCTGGATCTTATGGCAAGGCTTGTAAGGATCTTGCTATGTATACAGGTTCCATTGTATTTCATCGTGTGTTGTATCTCTTTCTTTGATCATCATTATATAGACATATATCCCAAACTGGTTTTCCCCCGGGGGGGGGTGGTTTATCCAAGGTCATGTTGACCAAAAATACCTGTGTACAAAAATGCATGTGTTAGTTTCTTAGATCTGCTTACTTTCAGTTGTAAAGATCTTTAGGTGTTTTGTACTTATTTAAGTATGCATGTGCTAAATTCTAGTTACTAAAACTACATGCTAGAGCACCTAAAATTGGAAGTGAAACCGTAACAAATCAGCATGAATTTCTTGCACTGTTGGTTGTCCTAAAACAACAACAAACATTATCATAACAGTTGAAACTTATAGTCAATCTGTGGTCAAAGACAAGCCTGGTTGACAAGCTTGATAGGACTTGGAAATCTTCACATGATACTTAAAGGTCGGAAAACTTGCCTGAGTAGCTAGATGCATTATTTAACGACATTTTGGCAAGACTTGTCAAAGAAGTGATGAGAAAGGAAGTTTTAACTTATGGACATGAGTGGAATTTGGAAATCCAGTGGTAATTGAAATAGATAATTCTGGTTTAAGTCGAAGAGTGTTAATAATTTAGTGAGAAATTCCAATTCTATCATCCAAATTGAAGGTTCCAAAAAATGTTTTGTTGAAACACCTTGGTGGGCTCGAGAGTGAATGGTAATTTGTCATTGAAAGGAATGTAGCCATGAAGAACCTGAATTGATGAAGAAGGTTGCATATTTGAGGAAAGAAGCACTGCATGAAGCCTCCCAAACAAAATGAGCTTTCAAATCTAGGAAAAGGAGAACAGATTCTAAATCTGCTTCTAGAATACATAGATCTGCTGCCACAATACAAAGATATCCTCTCTCAACACATTAAATTAATATGCTTCAAGTTTGTTGTTAGCAACCTATTGAGAGATCAATGTATTTTCACCATAAATCTATCTTCACCATATTTTCATTAGCGATTTAGATCTCTTGTTGTAGATTTCCCAATGGTCAATCTGGGTAGAGGGGGAGCAGTGTAATCTAGTTGAAATTTGTGTCATTAAAAGGGCAAGATCATAGGTTAACATGATATTCTACAATGTTATCCCATGTCTAACAGAGAGGGTCGATTTTTTCCATCAGTCTATCATTGACTTGACTAGAAAACTACCAGTCCAACACATCATTGTTTAGGTTAAGCCCACAATTGCTCAAAGTAATCAACAACATAATTGTAATCCACTTGTTGCGGTTTGTGTGAAAATATTTGAAAATGAAAAGAGAAGTGGTTTGTGTGTGTATTTTCTCCCACTCTTGTTGTGGTGTCCAACTCATTGCAATATCTATTTCTTTCTCAAGTGAAAATGTGTTCTTATGTGTTCCAATAGGAATATTGGTGTCAATGAGAGAGTTATCCAATGACCAACTTTGATAATTGTTCGCAGAAATAAGTTTATGCATTACATTGTAATATCTACCTTTGTAACCACACCCTATAAGGGATCTAGAACCATTAGATACATGATATCAAGTGAAATGGTTAGTGGTTATTGAAGAAAAGAAGACTCCAAAGCTCAAGTTTGGATTCCTTCGACATACTTCTCACCTTTTAGTTGACAAAGGGGGTAATATTAATTATGATGGTCAAAGATAAAGTTTTGACAACAATAAGAACCACATAGTTGTAAAGATTTCACTACTTGTCATAAATTGATGACTGGGATGTTGATTGACACTATTTGTGTGTCATTTTATGAGAGAGCAATATTGTTGCTTGGAATTTCACTAGGTTATTAGGGATTTTAAGGAAATGTTAAACTTGAATGCTCATAATTCACTATTATCAAACAATGGAGTTCAGATCAATAAACAAATTACACATATTGGAACTTACATGTTCAAACAATGGAGACATTTTTTTAGGCACATCTTCATGAAAGATCAAGTTAAAAGTTTCAAATTGAAATGATACCAATGTATGCACAAGTTCTTATTGGCTTGTTGTTATAATTATTTGGACTTATGATTGAAGGGGGGATTGTTAGCCTGTTAGTCCCTAGACAATCAAAAAGTTTGAGATCACCTTATTATGAGTTGTCACCCTTATCCTCAACGAGATGTCATTTTTATTTATTGATGAGTTGTTAGTGTAAGAGCATATCTAGATCTAGTGGTGATTACATCCATGTACTATATATTGATATCATTGGAAGAATATATTTTTGAGATGGTTGAAGTCTTTTCAACGAGTTTTTGTGTTGTGTTTGCATGCTCTATTTCTTAACATCACTTGAAACTCAATTGCATGAATGTGAAATATCATTGATGAAGGTGACCAACACATAGATCTAGAAAATATAATAGTTATGGTTTGATTCATTGATGACAACTTCATTGTCATCGTTGAGGCATATGGTAGCGACAAACTAAGTTCATATCCTTACTATCTTAACACCATTTCACTTTTAAATGCTTGAACTAAAAGAACTACAAACTTCATAATGATTAGACACTAACTTGTTCAATGAGTTGAAGAAGATAATCTACCGAGTATCGATGTTGGCACTAGTAAACCTAAGAACATTTTGATGCAGAGACAAATGCAAGGGACTTGTAAGGGCATTGCTTATTCAACAAGGAAGATTTGCATCATTTCATCTAGATATATTCTTTGATGTAGTGGATAAGTGCCCAACTTGTTACAAAGAGTAATACACCAATATACAAGCTCTTAAGTTGGAGACCATGCTTATTGGGAAATGGAAGCAATAGAATGCACTGACCACACACAATTACAACTTATTCAAATTATATCTAAAATATATCAGCTTGGTGATTCAATGTAAAAGTGCATCAAATACAATTGTTAATTTATTTTTAAAATTGCATATGGAAACATCAAGAGCCCACTATACATATGAATGCCTTGGGTTCTTCAAACTTCTAATAGGACCAAAGAAAATGAGGACCTCATTGGCATTGGCATTATTGTACCCAAAGGCATTGATTGAACTTCAAAGAAAGAGAAAAAACACTATCACTTAAAGTATATTGTGGAAGTTGAAGTTGAATGTGTTATGTGCACATTGGATTGATTAACAATGGAAATCAGAGTGAACCTCTCTTAGGAAAATGAGTCACTATGACAACGAGCCTATATGGAAGGAAGGATATATTGACAAATCAAAGGTATTTATGTAGGATTAGAACATGACAAGAACATGGACCTTTATACAATGTTGCCATTAATAATAATAATAATGGGTTTTATTTACCACCTCCACCTCAAGAACTATGGATGTGAATTGTAGTGTCATGTAAAAAATATGGAGTGTACTTTGTTATGACCCTATTGGAGCATATATGGGGTCAAATGGATATATGATAAGGGTTTGGCTTGATAGTGGTTCCACATTTGCAATGAGTGAGAATATGCATAGATAGAGGTTAATATAGTCATTATTATGGACATGAACATATGATTTTGGATATATGAATGTATTGGGGTTATTTGGAGGAGGTTATTTTAAGCTAGAAGTAGTTATTGTGTAACTTGTCTCTACAATCTCTTTGTGAGCTGTGTTCCACGTTCATAGTTGGTATACATTGTATCTATTCCGGTTTATTATGTTATTTTAAATATTTGGTACATAACACAAATCACCTTTCATCGGAGTTTCTTGGACCTTTCCTTGTCTTATATTCTTTGATGGGTCTTCCATGTCCATTTGCAATGTCCCCTTTTCAAGATTTTTGTTTGACCATTAGATCACCTTACATTGAATT
>ML850754.1:2207-13937 GCA_009831015.1 Picea engelmannii
GATTAAGTTCCATGAACCACATATAGGCAAGCGAAAAGCAAGCAAGTTGTCTTATATATATAATTCAAACATTAGAAGCGATTGTACACCTATTTTGCAAATATCGAAGCCAACATCGACTTCAACAAAGACAGGTCGACTGAATATTCGAAAACAGTTTCCGATTAAAATTGCATGTGCATGTACAGTCCACAGATCACAAGGACTAACACTTGATAATGTTGCATTTTAGCCTGCTAGAATTCAAATACATGGACTTGTATACACAACATTGTCTCGTGTCAGAAGCATAGACTCCTTGTATTTACTAAGTCCTCTCACAAAAGATAACTTCAAAGTGAAAAAAAAAGTTGATATTGAAATGGAACGACTGAGGACCACCACAAAATGGCAACTGCATTATGATTATCAATCAATACAAACAAATTCATCTGTATCAATTCTCTTTCTTAACACACACAACTTAAATGCACACATGGATGATATATTGAATGACTATGATATAATGCAATCCGATATTCTGTGCTTGCAAGAAACACACATGGCATTATGCATGTAGAACAAACAATTCCCAAATCACAATTGCATATCAAGTTACATTACACATGGGGTAATGATACTGGTGAAAAAACATGTACCGATTTTGGACCATATACATATCGAAGAAAAGAATGTTGAACTGGTGCTTGCAATTTTTTTTTCCCATGGAATAGAAGTTACAATACTGAATCTGTATGTTGCTCCCCATGCAACATTCTCCAACATAGTGCATGTTATTTCCAATGCATTGGCCCATTTCCATATGAACGGACCCATTGTACTTGTAGGAGACTTCATTATTGATATGCTACAAAATACTGGCATAACAAAAGAATTGGAAAACTCCATGTGCAAATACAGTCTCCGATTTCTTTTGAACAACATAGGCCATCTGCAAAACGCACTTATTGACCATGTCTGGTCCAATGTGCCCATTCCTCAATACAGTATGTTTGTCTTAGACACATATTGGTCTGATAACGATACAATTGGTATTTCACTTGAATTATGACATATACATCAAACTTATTGCAAACTCATATTTCTATGTTTCAAAGCATATATGTATCCCTGATTTCTACACACATCTTTGGTGAGTATACAGATGGTGTTCTACTCGAATTATAAAACATACATTGTGCAAAAAAAAATAAGAAAAAGGTACATCCTCCCAAAAACTATTTGTGACTCTATTCATCTTATTCTATTTCTTTTTTGTATATGTAGATAGTAGTTGCCTTTTTCTTAAGATCTGAACTTATGTTCATATCCATTTTGCTTTGTACTTTTGTTGATAGAAACAAATAGGAAAGCTAGATGACGCAAATAACTCCTACCCAAATATGTAGACCAATCAATGCAAAAGGTGCCTTCTTTTTCTGCCCGTGTTCCATAGTAAACAGTTTTTCGTTTACTTTCTCTGTGTTTGTCAAACTTGTTTGCAGCTATGTTTTTTTTTTTGCGCGTAGAGGCCGCTACTCTGAATGTACGCCATCCAACAGATGCAATGTTGAGCCAGCCAGCCCGCAAGTCCACTTGCCAATTTGTATATCGCACAACTATGATAGCTATTTGCAAGACACAGAACATTAAAGGCAGAATATGCAGCTCGCAAGTGCGCGATCCAAATAAGTAGCTAGGTATGGAATAAGGGATCTGTGCATATTTAGTATGTAGTTATCGTTTGTGGGAGTGCACTAGCCCTAGAGTCTATCAATTTGTATATCGCAGAAATCAGTAGAAGTAGAATGTTCAGCCTGCCAACTCGCAAATTCGCTTGTCAATTGATAAATGTTGAGTTGGCCAACCCGCAAATCCGATTGTCAATTTATTATCATAAGCTGTTTGTAAGGCACCGAAGAATAGAGGCCCGTTTTTAACCTCGGCAACCTGAGAACCCGCGATCCAGAAATTGTACGTGGTCTATAAAATATCAGCTATCCCACAAGTCCGCTTGTCAATTTGTATATCGCAGAGATGTATGTTCTATTTTTAGAATGTGAAACAATAGAGGCCTTTTTTTTGACCCCTCCCGCCCAAGAACCTGCAATTATGGAATGCAATATGGGTACATGGTGTATATAATCTCATGTCGATACTTTATAAAGGTACATATTTAGTTTTCCCTCGTTTCTACACACACTAATCTGGTAACCACAGAGTTGGTGTTGCACATGAATTATGAAATATGCACCGGGAGTCGGACGAGCCAAGTCTGCGATCCAAATGAGTGGCTAAATATGGAATAAGGGATCTGTGCATATTTGGTATGTATTGCTCGTTTCTGGGAGCTCGCCAACCCTGGAGTAGAATGTTGAGCCGACCAACTCGCAAATCCGCTTGTCAATTTATTATCATAAGCTATTTGTAAGTCACCGAGCAATAGAGCCCCATTTTTACCCTGCCAGCCCGAAAACCCGTGATCCAAAAACTGTGAATGATCTATAAAATGGCAACCAACCTACAAGTTCTCTTGTGTATTTGTATATCGCGGAACTGTGTGTGCTATTTGTAGAACACCGAACAATAGAGGCATTTTTTTGAGCCCACTAGCCCGAGAACCTGCGATCCCGAAAGTGGCAAAGCATGGAATGACATTTCTGTACATGCTCTATAAAATCTCATGTCCATACTTTATGAAGGTACATTTTTATTTTTGCCTCGTTTCTACACATACTGATCTGGTAACTGCAGAGTTGGTGTTGCACATGAATTATGAAATATGCACTGGGAGTCGAACCGAGCCCTTTGGTTTGGTTAGCTGAACAATTCTGACTCATGTGGTTTCAACATTGAAAACTCAGTAGTTTCACCATGCACTTTCAGACTTGGCCATTCCTTTCTTGCTTTCTCTTCCCCGTGCCCATCACCTTCGCATGTGTGCATAATAAGAAATAGTGTTTATGTATATGATCCAGATTATTTTCAGCACGAAATGAGAGCGGAGATATATCACAGAAATATTTAGAGATATTGCAAGAGAGACAACAATATAAAAGAGATATAGCGGAAATATAACAAGAGTCACAGATATACAGTAATACACGATTTCTATTAATGAAATAAATGTATAGAGACTATAAAATAAAGAGTGAAAGACTTGCTAGAATGGTGGTAGCTTATCTCTGAGAAGAGATGTGATGGCTACTCACATCCGTGAGAATATCATTATTACAATGAGGTTCTAAGGGCCTTTTTAACATCATTAAAATCCAAAACCCTAACCCCGGAAGATGAAAAGCCAAAAGGTTTGTGGGCCCCGATGGGGGTAGTTGATACGTCAACTTCCCAGGGGCGTAACTTTTGCATACGATCTCCGTTTGGGGTGCTCAATAGATCGTTGGAAAGATATATCCAAGAAATACAAATTTTGGGTGAGCAACATTGATTTATGATCCATGTTGCTCCCCGTTTTCTCAAAAAACATCATTTAGGGCCTCAAAATGGCCCCGGAAGTTAAAAACTGCTAAAAATAGTAAATTACCAAAATTGCCAGAAACATGTTTTGGGCCAGTTGGAGAAGGTGGGTGGCCACCGATATCCACCTGGATCAATCCTCCCTCCTTAGGAAGCAATGGTCTCCATTGCGTTGAGTTCCCGGGGGAGAGGGGAAAGCATTTGCTGAATCTGAATCTTGGTGAATTTCTCGCCTTGTTGGAACCATCGCGTTGCTTGGTTTGTTGAAGGTTGTCATGAACCTGTGGCTGGAAGGGTTGGACCTTTTTAACCAGTTTGTCTACATGAGATGACTGTGTGTAGAAGGAATCTTTGTGCTTTGCTGCAACCTTGTCGACCTGCTTCTAGTGGATAAAAGGTGCTTGGGCCGAGGCTGTAGTGGTTGCAGTATCCCTTTGTTCCCCTTTTGAACAGATTATGGAGAAGATGAATTTTGTAGTATGAGATACTACCTTGCAACACTGTTTAGGTGGGGCAGTAGTTGGAACTACCTCTAGTATCCTGTAGAGATGACCCCCCAAAGTAACAATGACACTATGAGGTCGAGACTCATAAATAGCATGACGCTTCCACATATATGGCTGGCCCAAGAGAACATCACAGACATCCAGTGGGGAAACATCACATAATACCTCATCCTTGAAGAGTTGGATGCCATATGACAATCGACACTGTTGGCTGACACGAAGATCTCATCCTTGGTGAAGCCACCCAATGCTGTATGGTTGCGGGTGTGGTGTTGTCGACAATCCCAACTATTTGACGACCTCTGCTGAGATGAGGTTCTTCTGGTTTCCTCTATCAACAATAAAATGAAATGGGGTCCCCTTCACCCACATCTGTGAATGAAAAAGGTGCTCCCCCTCTTCTGGATCTGTTGGTTCTTCTGGTTGAATTGCTGTGGCCGTGACAATAGCAGTGGGGTATGCGTCGATGATCTGTCTTTTACCAGTATTTTCATAATCATATTCTAAATCAGGGTTTGACTCCTTGTCTTTGATCTCGGCCACAAATGACTGTTTTGAGCGACATTCATCGGTGTTGTGCCAGGGCTTTTGTGGAAATCACACCATTTCCCGGTGTCCTTCTTTGTCTTCCCGTGACCCTTCTTTTCCTGTGGCTTGGATTGGTTTTCAGGAGACTGTTTGTTAGGGCTATCTTTGTCATACTTTGGTTGTTGCGGATTTGCAGACACGAACTCCCGTTTGTTCTGGTGCTTAAATTTCTGCTCGATTTTAACAACATATCGATAGGCAGAATTGAGTGATGAGATGTCCAGGAAATCCATTTCAGTTTGGATGTATCTGTGTAGAGTCCCACGGTATTTTAGAACCAAATGTCATTCAGAGTCTTTGATACCCAGCTTGGTGCGCAAGGTATGGAAGCAATTGGTGAACTCCAAAACTGATTGGCCCCTCTCTTGCCGCAGTGTGGTCCATATCATATACTGGTCCTCATAGTTGCCAACAGGGTAATACTGTTCCTTTACCACATCCACAAAAAAATCCCAAGTGGGCTCAGCCCCATATATTCCAGACTCCTCTGTGGAACTCTGCTCCCAGTAAGTTTCCCACCAATGTTTGACATGGGAGAGAGCCTTAAGGAGTGCAAAGGTGATCTTTTCCTTGTCTGAAAAATTATGAAGAGAGAAATAACCTTCTAGCAGATTTAACCATTTATCTAGGGCATCTGCATCTATTTGAACTTGAAATACGGGAATATCAAAATTAACCTATACCTTGAAAGGCAAGGTTCCTCCAAAGTGGCCTCTTGATGAAGATGTGCCTGATGCTATCGAGAGGCATTGAAGGATGTGGGAAAAATTCTCCATCATTTCGTCCCTTTGTCGCGTGAGAGCTTGCTCAAGAAACAGACTGATAGGATCGTCTGCTCCATCATTTTTCTTTTCTTCCGCCATTGAGGGTTTCTTGGGTGTGCGAGAGCGATTGTCCTCAAGAGAGACAAGCTCGAGACCCAACTTTCTATACTCGAACCTCGTTGGGGACATGCACTGAAAAACGATCAAGAACAACCTGCTCTGATACCACTGATTCAGATTATTTTCAGCACGAAATGAGATCGGAGATATAATAAATAAATGCACAGAGATATCACAGATATTCAATAATATAACATAAATGTATCATAGATGCAACCATAAACACGGATATATAGTAATACACGATTTCTATTAATGAAATAAATGTACAGAGACTGTAAAATACAGAGTGAAAGACTCGCTAGAATGGTGGTAGCTTATCTCTGAGAAGAGATGTGACTGCTACTCGCATCCATGAGAAGATCATTATTACAATGAGGTTCTAAGGGGATTTTTAACATCAGTAAAATCCAAAACCCTAACCCTGAAAGATGAAAATCCAAAAGGTTTGTGGGTCCCAATGGGGGTAGTTGATACATCAACTTCCCAGGGGTGTAACGTTTGCATACGATCTCTGTTTGGGGTGCTCAATAGATTGTTGGAAAGATCTATCCGAGAACTACAACTTCTGGGTGAGAAACAAATCTACGATCCATGTTGCTCCCCGTTTTCTCAAAAAACATCATTTAGGGCCTCAAAATGGCCCTGGAAGTTAAAAACTGCTAAAAATAGTAAATTACCAAAATTGTCAGAAACATGTTTTGGGCCAGTTGGAGAAGGTGGGTGGCCACCGATATCCACCTGGATATATATATATATATATATATGATTCTTTATAAATCTTTAATGCTAACATGTCATTGTGAAGACACCTTCTAAGTTGTCATTGATGCACGCAAGGCTCGAGAAGTTCTTCCATCAATCCAATTTTTGTGAGGGCTTTTCTTATCCCTTCCTAGTCTTAATTTCAAATTCCATGGAATGTCATTTGCACGCCGCCAACTTGCTTTCTTCACGAAACCTCCAATCTCTTCCCAATCTTAATTTCAAATACCATGGAATGTCATTCACACACCGCCATCTTGGTTCGTTCACGAAACCTCCAATCCTTAAATGTTCTTTGTCGTAACTGCCACCTTCGCACTTCTAAGTATGCAATAATTAAGCTTTACTTCTAACAGGTCATCATACAACACACATAGATATTGTCATTAATGAGGAGATTTTGCATTCGCGCGCATTGAAGCAATGTTTCCCGGGGGGGTTATATTGGCCCCTCCATTTCTTCATTTCAAGCAGCGTTTGGCACAAACCAACATTTTCATAAAGTATTGGCACCAGCTCTATAGCAGTTTTGTAGAGATACAATGAACATCTTCCTCACGAGCTTCCCATGCAGAAATTTACAATGAAAACATGGATCTTGACGCTGATTTGGAAAGCATATTCTGCAACCTTGATCAACCCGGAGACACAGTTCAACATACCTGCTCAATGGACATGGTTGATACCCTAATTTTTTACGAATATGAATCCTTCGTATTCTAGAGTGTTGTTTTTGAATCCGAATAAAAAAAATAATCATTTAAAAAAGAGATGTAAAAAATAAGAAAAAAAAAACACCGTTCAGAACTTGACCTTGCCAATATGCAGGCGTCCAAAATCTCTCAACTTCACATGGAAACTGGAGATGCTCTTCATGATTCTGTTAGATTTATTGAAGCCGAAAATTCCAGGCTAAAGAACTGGATTAAGGAATTAGAGAAAGCTTTGTTTCCTTTGCAATTGCTTCACAGTTCTTTGGGAATAGCCATGCCTGCTACTACGTGCACCCCTGCAACAAATCTAAAAGGGTTCTCCAACTTCCTCACATCCTGTAGAGGATATGTCGAGAAAAATATCAACAAAAGAATGGAATTGATTACTAAGGCCTGGGAAACATCACAGAATATGGATTCCCTGGGGAGCAGGGCACATAAATTTCTCCTACTTCTGCAGACGAATTTAAAAAATGAAGAAACTTTCTATGTGCACACAGTCATACCTTTTTTCTTTCATGTCAACAACATGCCAGAGACGAGAAGAAGACAACATGATCTCCCTTCCAATAAACGGCTCACTCAATTAGAATCATGCTAGAAAGAGAAAGTGAAGAACATGTATCTCATCGTCCAATCATGTGAGCAAGCAATATCAAAGAAAGAAGCACTATTCACAAAGCTCACCAAAATAGACTTACCAGGAAAGACAAACGACTTCCAGGACCCCAGCTTAATCCTCAACTCGTTGGCCTCAACCAAGCAAGCTTTTGATAAACAAGTTGATAATTTGAAGGCCTTGTCTTTAGAAAATTTTTACAGGATTCTTGAATATCATGAAGAAGAGGTGGACAACTGGCTAGTCCGGTATTCGGTACAGAATGGAGACATTGATGAAGCTTCGTGTAAACTTTCAATTGATCTAAGTGAATTAGAAAGTGAAGTTTTCAGCATTAAAATCCGCAATGAAATCAATGTCGCCCCCTTGATAAGCTGTATTGAAGAGAACTTGAACTGGGTGACCGACAAAATCCAATAGGGAAATGCATAGTTCTTTCTTTATCAATCCAGTTATTCCAACTTTTCTGAGTAGAAATCTATAGCCAAAAAATGATCTTCCCATTTCTACTTTTCAAGTATTACATTGTACCATGTCCAACTTCTTTCCAGAGTCCTATTTCTTGTACATATTTCTATTATGGTCCACGTGAGCCCCAATCCCAGTCTATATGACAAACACATTTACATTTCCATTTACAAACTATTATTTTTTTCATATATTCCAAATAAAAATATTCTTTTGTCTCCTTATATATTTACGTGTTCCTAGATTTTTATCTTTAGCTATGCTGAATGTGAAGTCCTTCTGTTTATTTTATCTTAGTTCTCTTTTTTTCCTATGCATATTTTCTCCGGCCTGGTCATTTTCAAAATAAAGTATGAAATAAATCACTGACTCAAATTTGAGATATCATATTTCAGATATATATGTGTGTGTGTGTGTGTGTGTGTGTTTCTTTAAATTTCTAGGAATATGTAACATGTTTCATTATTTTTTATATAAATGTCATAAAATTTTGTTCACTACTTTTTTTGTACTCAAACGTGTAGAGAGTATGTCATTTCTTGCATCTTGACCACTTGTCCTTCATACTTTTTCCACAAAGGCCCTTAAAATTAAAATAGTCCGCAAGTCCGCTTGTCAATTTGTATATCACAGAACTATGGGTTCTCTTTGTAGGCCACAGAACAATAGAAGCCCAATTTTCAGTCCGCTAGCTCCACAACCCGCGATCTAAAAATTGCCTAAGTATCGAATCAGGGCTCCGTGCAAGTATGTAATGAGGGCTTCGTGCATGCTCTATAAAATCTCATCCCCATAATTTATAAAAGTACATATTTCGTATGTATAAAAGTAAATATCTACTTAAAAAATTGTATATTTTTTATGTATAATTTATGCTCTCCATGAACCTATAATTTGATACATTTCAATTTCTTGTATCCACGAGCCCCTGTTTTAAAGAAAACTAATTCGGGAATGCTATTTATTTGGTCCTTTTGTGCACTTACCTATGTAATAGACATTGGCACTATATGTTTTTTTCTTTTTTCCACCACCGTATCTAAAACCTATGTAAAGAAAACTAATTCGCGAATGTTAAATTTTTGGGACACGAGCCCCTTAAAATTGAAATAGTTTGCAGGTCCCATTGTCAATTTGTATATCACGGAACTCTCGGTGCTATTTGTAGCACATGGAACAATAGAAGCCCGATTTTCAGGTCCCCAGCCCAAGAACCCGCAATCCAAAAAGTGGCTAAGTATCGAATGAGGGTTTCGTCCATGCTCTAATTCGGGAATGGTCTCCAGGAACCTATAATTTCATAAATTTCAATTTCTTGTGTCAATTAGTCCTTGTTTTAAAGAATAATTTGTGCTCTCCAGGAACCTATAATTTGATACATTTCAATTTCATGTATCCACGAGCCCCCGTTTTAAAGAAAACTAATTCGGGAATGCTATTTATTTGGTCCTTTTCTCCATCGCCCTATGTAACAGACATTGGCACTATATTTTTTGTGCTTTTGTTCACCACCGTATGTAAAACCTATGTAAAGAAAACTAATTTGCGAATGCTAAAATTTTGGGACACGATCCCCTTAAAATTCAAATAGTCTGCAGGTCCCATTGTCAATTTGTATATCACAGAACTCTCGGTGCTATTTGCAAGACATGGAACAACAGAAGCCCGATTTTCAAGTCTTCATCTCGAGAACCCACGATCTAAAAACTGGCTAAGTATCGAATGAGGGTTCTGTCCATGCTCTAATTCAGAAATGCTAGTTTTTTTTCTTCTTTTATGTGTTCCTAGATTTTTATAGACGGGTGAAATCACGAAGGTGGGTTAAACTTTCGTGACAATCAGGTCTCCAAAATTCCGAAAAACATTTTTTCGGCCGAACTAATAATCTTTTTCGGCCGAAAGATATTATTTTCGGTCGAAATATTTTTCGGCCAAAAAAATAAACGTCAAATCGAACGGTGCAATAACCGCCCCCTCGATTTGTGTGTACAAATTTGGTCGGCCAGATATTTTCTTTCCGGCAATACGTTTTCGGCCGAACTACATTTCGACCGAAAAATAGTTCGGCCGAACTATCTTTCGGCCGAAAGATTGTTTATATATTAACCACACATCAATTTTGGAATGTTTTACAAACATTTTTTGTCGTATGCTATTGTGTGTTGTCGTTTGTTGTGTGTATTTGTTGTCTTGAGGAGGTCGTCGGGAGGTTGCGAGCGCAACGGACGTGAGTGCAACTGTGTGTATTTGTTGTCGTGAGGAGGTCACCGGGAGGTCGCTGAGCGCACGGACGTGAGCATGTGTGTTTTCATTTTCTGTGTGTATTCGTTGTCGTGAGGAGGTCGCCGGGAGGTTGCGAGCGCAACGGACATGAGGCGGAGGTCGCCGGGAGGTCGTGAGCACCGAGGATTGGTAAGTTTCTAAACAATCGATGTATGTTTAAAATAGTTGTTTTAAATGTAAATATTTGTTTTAAATGTATGTTTGGACTGTTTTAAGTGTTTATTACCGTAGCTTAAGATACCTATTTAGTTTTTCTCCATCGAATCATCCACTGGAGAAAACAACTTCAAGGTCAGTTGATCTTATCGTCTATCACTGCTCTATTCTAAACAATGTGATAGCCGATAGCCGATAAGATCATCCACTGATCTTATCGGCTATCGTCTATCACATTTTAATTTTATTTCCGCTTCCCTGTGTTCTTTTCAGAAGCTGTAGTTTTTTATATGTCTAATCTCATGTATAACCTTGCTTTCTTCCTATCAATTTAATTGAAATTATTTCATGTTTGGCTCTTGCATATCCCAAATCTCATGCATAGACTTGCTTTAATTCTATCAATTTAATTGAAATTATTTCATGTTCGATGCTCGGTAACCCAAATCTCATGCATAGAGTATGTTTAATTAAAAATATTTCATGTTAGGCTCTGCTCTTTTTAAATTCAAACCACCTGGTTGGAAAAACCCGATAGTAGAAGCCATTCTTAACGATCCCTTTGAAACCCTCATTCGTCAATGAACCAAATCTCTACTATAGGTATGTGTGGCTCTATCTTCTCTTACCTTCTCTCAATCTTATGGCTCCCGGTGTCTGCCATGTTTATTAAATTTAAGTTTTCATTACCGTAGCTTAACATACATATTTAGTAGTTAGTAGTTAACACACCCGTGTTGTTTTTCTTATTAGTTTTAACATGCTGGCTTTGGTGTTTATCCATCTGGATAGTAGTTAGCCTCGTTGTATTTTGGGTTAACAAACACTTTATTTCTTTCTAATTAGTTTAATCTGTGTCTGTGGTAGTGTAACCGCCTGTCGTTGCTTCTTAATCAATTTAGGTTTTTTAACAGTTATTGAATTTAGGTTTTTTAACAATTTAAATATTACTTATGAACATTTTTTTAACACCATATATATTAACTCATTCCTCAACTAACCTGCATATATGATTAGTTTAACCAGCCTCTGCTATGCATTTTAGTTCCTTAAACAGATAACCCATTTCTTAGCATTTTAAATGGTATTTGTTTTTAATTTTATTTCTAAAATTAGAAAGAATAAAAGTTATATTTTTTACACGGATACGATTTATATGCTATCATGTTAATCACTATTACAGTTTATTTCTAGCTATTATAACACATGCAATTTAGTTTTTCTTTCACCTACTTTTGCTTATAGTTATTGTTGCTATTTTAACTTTTTTAAATAAAAAATAAATTAAAGTT
>ML850755.1:8267-19772 GCA_009831015.1 Picea engelmannii
CATTCAATAGCATATGAGATTGTGGAGGTCACCCTCCCACCTCAAATCTTCTCTTCTGGTAGTACATGGCCTTTCCAAGCATACTTTCTACAAAAAAATTCCTTCATGTAGGAAAACCTCTTAAGAGGAAGATGAAGATCCTAATCCAACATATTCCAGTCTTTTACTAGCACTCTTATGGAAGACCTAATACACTATCCTAGGGTTTCCATCTCTAATTTTTAACTAAATATCATGATCTTATAGAGAAAATATGGAGGGAAAATGTAGGTTAAATTGTTAGACTCATGGATATGTAGCCCCACATCATATTTCAAATCTCGTCTACAAATAAATGAAGAGCAATGTTTTCTTCTCATTGGAAACCACATAGAAGGTGCAGCACAAGCATGATGGAAATATCACATTGAAGATACAATGATCAACATTGAACTTAATGAAGACACATTAGGCAACTCCAAATCTAAGAACATCACCAAATGGGATGCTTTATGTCTTTCCATAAAACACCATTTTTACCCTCCTAGCTACCCCTAGAACATAAATTATGTGTAGATGGTTGTAGCTACGACAAGACTTGAACCAAAGTGTCAATCACTATATTGATATGTTTACCACGCTCCAAATCCAACTCTAGAACATAGATTTTGAGGAGGCACTGTCTCTTAAATTTAATTATGGTTTGCTAGTGAATGTTTGGCATGAAGTATATTTTTATGAGAGAAACACTTTAGATGAATCCATCCTCCATTCTCTCACCATGGAACATAATCTTGATAAATGGCATCATCTTCTTACTTCTTACCCTCCTCCCTCTCGTCATCCTTTCAATAATACATTGGAAACATCCTCCAACAACCCTAACACTAGCCCTAGTCCCAATGTTCCTTTATGACCTCCTCATTGGTGTCATTACAACAAATCCCATTTTCATGATGCTTCCAATTGTTCTGACTAGTAATGCCAATCCACCCTAAAAATACTCTACAATGACAAGAAACTACTAGAACACTTTGAACTTGGACATAATTTTCCCCATCAAACTCCATCTCATGACCCCTCCTCAAAGTAAAAAATAATCACTCTTCCCAATCGTATTATGGGAGACCCTTCCTTACTCTTAATGATGAAGGGGCAATCCTAATATATCATTTTCACTCACAATTGTCAAGTTAAATACCAACTACCCTAGATCATTCTTGACAATAGTATAAAAAAAAACTCATATCCCAAGACTTTGTAACCTATCTTCAACTCCCCACCAAACTGCACCTCTTTGCTTATCACCTCAATTGGGTAAACATGACTGACCTCATCTTCTGGTTAATAAATATTGTACTATAATATTCTCCATAGGGCCTTCCTAAAACACCATCGAATGAGATGTCTCTCCCCTCGATTATTCTAACTTACTCTTGGGAATCCCATATCAACAACCACAATATTTCACTATACAATGTCTACTACAACACATACAAACTATTTAAACAAGGTGAAACCTATGAAATCACCTCTATTGTGAAATGCTTTTCTCATGATCTTTCAATCCAAATAGTACGCTTGCATAAATTCATTTATGTCTCTGATGTACCTTGCACCAACCAATCTTCTCCATCTACATCATTCTTCTTCCAAAACCTATTAAATAATAACCCTCCTCTAAAATTTTCTCACTCTCTTACTCTCAGTCTCAATTCCCCTCATTCCCCATTCCCCATCCCTTGTTTTCCTCTCTCACAATATCACCAAAGAAATTTATTTCATCCCTTATTACCCAAGCACAAATATTGATAGTTTATCCACTCCCCCTCCCTATACCTCATGCCTTAATTCCAATAGTGCTCTCATCTAGTCCTACATAAAGATATCCAACATTACTACCAAATCGGGGATATCCTAGGGTTCAATGTCTGATGCCAATAAAGAGACATGCACAAGCTAATGATAAAAGAAAAAGTCCCTTTTCCTAAAGATAGAAATCTCAAACAACACGATGCTTCTATAGATAGTAACATAATCCATATCATCCATATTTACCTTCCACACATTGGTGACATCCTCAAATTTATACAAACCACTACTGAACTTTTAAAGATAGAGGGTCATTCTAGAACATATCTTCATCAACCACAAGAGGCATCACATGAAATTCTACCTCTTCTAGCCATTTATCAAAAACAATATCTAGAACGTAGTGCTTCTGCAACAACCAAAATGTCCCATAAGCTTGGATATCACTAGTCCCATGTTCCTTCCATTAAGTTACCTTTTGTCTATCCCACTACTCACGCACAACTAGATTCTACAACACATACCAGACCCCTTCTACATCAAAATATAAAACAATACACTTGGACTTGGTTTATTATCTGCAATATTGGAAAAGTTGCATAGTACATCGACCACATTATGTTGATTACTAAGGACGAGAATATTACTTCATATTTTTTTTATTATGGAACATAGATAACTGACATCATCTATTACTCACTAGCATTTTATGACACCTTCAACACACCAATTTGAGCATCACATATGGTCTCTTCTTCAGTGTGTCCCTACTTTTACCACAGGGTCTTCACTAAGTGAACCTAAGACATAACACATGTATTCAGGATATTAAAGAATACCCCTAATTTCACTAAATATTGATAAATACCTCTCAAAATCCTTTTGTTGAACCCCCCTCCCAATACAACATTCCAATAAAAACTCCCCATTTTTTCTAGATATCCCTAATTTGTACTAGATACCCATTTTTATAACCCCCATATAGCATTCGTCTACCCCCCCAAATACCTATAATATATTAACTTATTTTTTCACAATTTTAAAACCCCTTTTATGAATGAACATTATAAGATATTGGTCGACAAGCTAAAGTCCCCATGACTTTGATCCCCATCACATAGCCTCTAATGTTCTCAAGGTACATGAAGGAACTCTAGGGTCATTCTCCTTGGAGACACTAACTCTAGTATAAAAAAACATTTTTTTCTCTAGCTCTCAATAGAAAGTATATCTACTATCTATGTATCATCTCCAATGGGAAGAACATCAATTAAACATCTACTCTTTTCTCTATACACCCTAGCATACTTTACAAGTAAATTCAACAATTTACACATTTAACAAAGGAACTCTCTATTATGGCCCTCTATGAGTTATCTTCTCTCATGTTTTCACTTCAGATATATGATGTGGTATTGCATGTGGTTGTCTATGCCATTGGGTATATCTCTCCATAGACAGAACATTTGTATTCCAGCACAACATTTTGACATTGGAGTCAGGATGTTCCCAACATCACCAACCACAACATCTGATCAATAAAAATATCATCTATAGATTTGACACTAAATTTTCTAGACTCACATCAACCTCCATACAACACCATCTTTAATTGCATCCCGCCACTAAACATTGAAGGATATTGTTTCAAAACATTTTCTTCTTATAGGCAACCGCTTATATCAAATTCATGCTACTCCATTAACACATTTTATTTGTCATGATGCCACATGTGAACCATGGGGCGTCACAGAGTTTCTTGCATTAGATCAAGTATCTAGAAGAATAATAGTATAGCTCCTAGAAACCTTGGACATCTTCAACACTACAACATCATTTAGTCTATAACTTGCACCTCTAAACTTCTGCTATGCAAGCCTCTAATTTAAATTCTCTCATGTTTTCACTTCTTATAGGGATTGCAATTCTTTTATGTGAAACATTAGCCTTTCCCCCCACATATGCAACAACCTTGCTTCAAAATAACACTTACACATTTTTCCAATAGTGAAATCTATAGGTCATTATCGAAGGGTATATCCACACTGACAAATTAGCCACTCAATTTTCCACCTTAATGTCATTATCTAGTTAGATACACCTCTTCTTCGAGTGACACACTCAAAATGGTTGGTCATGCCTTAGAATGGTCTTTCTCCCTTTATATCCATTCCTAATGTAAGAGGAAAGTGGGTAGCTTTCAATTTAAATCAAGAGGAATTGATGTGCAATGTTAAGGGTTAGGGTGCATTCCCTAGGACACCTCACCAATTGTCAACCTCCCTTGAGGGAAGTTTTCCATCTTTTTTTAAGCATGTAGGGATAATTAATTGCATCTTTCATCCTTCATGCTACATGCATTTAGTTTGTTATTTCTTTCAATTAAAAATTAGCTTAAATGGATTCATTGTAAAATTATAAAAGTCTTTAGTCAGATAAATAAAATTAAACATTTATTCTAATCTATTATTACTTTTATTTTTTTTCTTCAAACTTTAATTATAAAATTTGACAATTTTTTTGATAAATTAAAATTAAAAACAATAAAAATGCCAATACCTATACCAAAAGTTTACTTAAATTGCATAGTAAATAGCAAATGTACACTAATTGTACACTAAAGAATCAAACCATTATAATCAAACACTGTCACCAAGTTTATTACTTTTTACTTTAACATCAAGGAAAAATAAAAAAATAAAATAATAGTTATAAAAAGTAAACTAACTCTTCTACTACTACTTATGGTCCAATAAATAGCGTCAAAAAAAAAAAAAAAATAGTTATAAAAAGTAAACTAACTCTTCTACTACTAATTATGGTCCAATAAATAGCGTCTTTGATAGAGAAAAAGATGAAATAAGTAATTCAACAAAACACTAACTCTAACTACCAAAATAAGGATATAATTTTTCATATAAGAAAATAACTTATTTTATTAATTAGGGTGAGCAAAAAGATGAAACACTAACTCTAACTATCAAATAAAGATATAATTTAGCATCTAAGAAAATAACTCATTTTATTAATTAGTGTGAGCGAAAAGATATTTAATGAAATATTGTTGGAGTCATGTTACATGCATTTAGTTTATTATTATTTTTTAATTGACAATTAATTTAAATGGATTCACTTCTTTAATAAAATAAATAAAAGTAAATATTTATTCTAATTTATTATTATCATTATTTTTTCTTGAATTTTTAAATTTTAATTATAAAATTTTAAAAAACATTTAATCAAATTAAAATTAAAAACAATAACAATATAAATACTTATACCAAAAGTTTACTTAAATAATAAATAATAAATGTACACTAAAGAAACAATGTCAATACTTATACCAAAAGTTTACTTAAATAGTAAATGTACACTAAAGAATCAAACCATTATAAGAAGTCAATTAACTCTTCTACTAATAATTATTGTCTAATAAATAACGTCAATAACGTTCTTATAAAGGAAAACGATGAAATAAGTAATTCAACGAAACACTAATTCTAACTACCAAAATAAAGATATAATTTTGCATATAATAAGAAAATAACTCATTTTATGGAAGGAGATTAAGGAGATTTAGTGTTAGTCAAAACACAATTTTGAATATGATTAGTTTATTTATTTTTTTATGAAATTTTAATAATTTGTATTGTTATTTTTTATTATTGAAATTTAAATATTTATATAAATTAAGTGGGTCTAATGGTTAAGAACATGTGTTTTTTATGTGGTATGGAAGGAGATTAAAGAGATTTAGTATTAGTCAAAACACAATTTTGAATATGATTAGTTTATTTTTTTTATGAAATTTTAATGACATTGTATTGTTATTTTTTATTATTGAAATTTAAATATTTATATAGATTGAGTGGATCTAATGGTTAAGAACATGTGTTTTTTGCCTAAAAGAGTATGGTATGTATATTTTCATAAACTTTAGTTGTCAAATCACAATAAGTTGCTATTCTATATGTTATTATACTCTCGAAGAATTGAGAACAGAATCAATCATTTGGACCATTTCTTCTAGTCATGAATTATATATGTGTCATACTAGATTAGATGATTTTTTTTTCAAGGAAATGTACTCATAAAACACTCTCTATAAACTCAAGTGTGGTTCTACATCAATTGATCTAACCCTCAAGACTAAAATTGATTAAATGAATTATTACAACATTATTTTAAGTTAGTAACCTTAATAGTAAAAATATTAAAAAGTATATTTACGTTTTTGAGCTAAAATGTACATCCATCTAATATCATTATCTAACTAGCACAGCTGCTAACTTGTGGCTAAGGACTCAAAAGTACGGCGGACGACGGATAAAAGATGAAGAATAATTAAACGTACTTCTTAATATGATTAGGTTAAAAAGTAAACAAGTTAACTGATGCATTTATAAATGCAAAGAAGTTATCAACAATAAATCTGACCCATTGATTTTGGAGGACCACTAAAAATATGCCACCATCTTCATTAAAAAATCATTAATTGTGCCCATCTCCAATAAATATACACCTTTCGGCCTAAAAATAAATAATTATAAATATACATAATGTTTTGAATAAGATGAATACATGAAGAATATGAAGAATATGCATAGATTGTCAACTTTCTAATAAATTATATATATATATATATATATATATAATTCAATGCAAAAAAAACTATTAATTTAGATGGATAAAACGTCTAACTACCATTATATTTGCATCATTTAGAAGGACAAGAACATCTTGAAAACACACCAATAAATGCTTAAGTATTTGGTGATCTCATTTATTGATGACTCTAGAAATATGTGACAGTGATTAATGAAATTGCTAATACTTTAACTTGATTCATTTATGACTATGTATTTAGATAATGTATTTTATTTATGACCATGTAATTGGATAACGTATTTTATTTATATATTCTAAAAAAATATGTGAGTGATTAATGAATTGTTAATACTTTAAGTTGATTCATTTATGATAATGTATTTAGATAAGGTATTTTATTTATGACCATGTATTTGGATAATGTATTTTATTTATATATTCTAAAAATATGTGAAAGTGATTAATGAAATTGTTAATACTTTAACTTATGCATTTATGATTTATGAATATGTATTTTATTTATGAACATGTATTTGGATAATATATTTTATTTATTTATTCTTAAAAAATGGGAGAGAATGACTAATGAAATTGTTAATATTTAAACTAGATTTATTTATGAAATGTATTTGGATAGTGTATTTTATTTATAACAAATTATTTACATTATTTGGATTAAGTATTTAAAACATTGTACATATAAAAGTTTGTATTCATTATAATGATGATGATGATGATGATTAATGTTTGCTTAGACTAATTGGTTTATCAAACTTTAAGAAGGTAAGATATTACTTCAATTTCTTTAAAATTGTATTTTTATGCTCAAAAAACGTTGAGAGAAGCGTTCCAAGATCCCCATAATTTTGATGACTTAGGAGATTAGGAAGGTCGATATTGTGGAAAATATTTTTAAATTGGGATATAATATGGGTATAGGCACGACAATCCAAGAGGAAGTGTTTTTCATCTTCTACCCGTGTAGTGTCACAAAGGCGAAAGATTCTCTCATCCCATGGTGTTTTGGGAGTTGTCCAATGCTCAATTTCACTATGTAGCTTGTGAGAGTTTGTTCTTATTTTAGGAATGTTGATTTTCTTCTTTGCACTTTTCAAAACTGAGAGGCAATTTTGATCTTCTAAATTAGGGTTGACCACCTCCTTGTAATATCTTAATTTCCTTCTATCCACTAATTATTTATCACACCACATATTCTCCTTAAATTTAGAAGTGATAATATTTGTAATATTATCCATATTTTGCATGATGGCTTCTTCTTGTATTCCCCAATGATTTAGCCAATATTTGGCATATTTATGCCATCCTCACTTGAGTCGTTGGTTGTTTTAGCTAGAGTTTGAAACAATTTTGGGGAGCTTCTTGTCATCCATGTTGTTTATCTTGTTCTTATACGTTAGGTATATAATCATAGAAATGATCTCAATGGGGGAAATGATTTCTTCTATGAGGAGGATAAGATAAGGTGTGTTGCCCTTAATTTTGAGATTATAAGTTATAAAATTATTTTGTATATGTTCTATCTTTCTCTAGGATTCTCTAGATATAATGCAACCCCAAACTTGACATCCATATAAGATAATAGGAGTGACGAGAGTGTGAAATACGAGTTTTTTTTTATCCCAAAGCCAAAGGTTTGTTGATTTACAATTGTTTTTGAGCCCATAATAAGCTTTTCACCCTCCATTTATCCTTTTTTCAACGCTATAGTTCCAATTTAGCTTGTGGTGGATATCGATTCCAAGATACTTGTATGAAGGCACTTACTTCAAGATATTTTTATCATAAACAAAAGTATCATAGATGATCCTTTTGGATTTAATTATCATAACCTTTTTTTTGTCACTATTCACAGTCATGCCCATGCTAGAGCATAAGTCCTTGAGGGTTACTAGTTGCTTACCTAGGTCACAGGGACTCTTCTCCATAAGAACAATATCATAAACATAAAGAAGGAGGATGATGACTATACTAGCGAGAGTCTGGCCAACACAGCCTACGTCCTCCAAACAATCTTCCAACTTATGAATATAGATGCCAAAAATGGTAGGGGATAGGGGACAACCTTGCTTGACTCCTATATTGCAGTTAATTTATTCCGATGATCTCTTAGTGTTCGTAAACTTGGAAATAACTTTCTCATGTAGCTTTATTGCAATAACTCTTAACTTGAAAGGGACTTTAAGCTCTTCTAACCTATTCCAAAGGTTAGTCCAAGGTACAGTGTCAAAATATTTTCTAAAATCAACGAAACAACAAAGGAGATGATTTTATCATTACGACACTCCTCTGCAATGATTCTAAATGTAACAAGGTGGTTCACAAAGGAATGATATCCTCTAAACCTAGCTTAGCCTCCAACTATTTTTCCATGGATTTCTAGCCATCTGTCGATCTTCTTTTCCAAAATACTTCGATACAACTTACCTAATATGGGGCTAATCATAATGGTCCTGTAATTAGAGGGATTTATTTTATCCCCGCTTTTAAAAATAGGTACAATGAGGCTTTCGGTCCAAGGTTTTGGGAAGCCTTGTTGGATAGCTAAATTGAAAAGATTATGTATGTGAGGGATGAGGATAGGTCCTCTAATTTTTAATATTTTAGCTTCGTAAAATTCGTTGTCCTTAGATTTTCCTTTTGAGAGACGCTTAACCCAAAACTTAATGTCTTCTATAGAAAACACTTCATCCTTTGTAGAGTTGTTTGGCAGGTTTTCCATGACGTTAGGGGACTCATACATATTTATGTGAATCTTATTATTTTCTTTAGTTTTACGAGTTCTAATTTGCCTCCATAAATTCTTACAATATATCTTAAATAGGTGCCAAAGCTTCTCTTGCTTTCTATGTTTTTTTTTCCCCGTTTAATTAAGGATTTGTATTATTTATCTTATCATATTTCAAAGATGCATTGGAAGCATCCCTAATTATTTTTATAGAAATTTTACATTTATTATCATACCAAGGGTTTGTTTTACCATTTTTCTCTTTATGTAGCACCTCAATAGAGAAATTGTTAATTGAAGTAGAGAGGTTTGATGTAAAATTTTGATAGTTAACTTCAATATTGTTTTGATACGATATGAGTTTTAAAGAATTGATTAAGTATTTTAAGAAGAGATCAACTTTTTGTTTGTCAAAAAGTAAGTGCCTCTGGTTTTCAAAGCGCTCCTCTACAAAAATTGTTTGCATGACATTGTTAAGAGTTAGGGTTAGAGATCTATGATCAGAGTCAGGTTCGTGGTCATCTAAAAGATCAAAGTTTACTATTTGGTTGTATATTTGGAGATTTGATATTACATCACCAATAACACTGCTACCCAACCCATGGATACAAGTCACCCTGTTAGAATTTGGCCACTTCTTTAGACGATTACACATGATTAAATCTTGAGAACTACAAAGCTTGATTAAATCACTACCAAACAAATTCTCAATTCAGTCTTCAAAGTTTATTTTGTAATTGTTAGCTAAGAAAAGGTCCTTGTCTAGCCAAAGAGGATTAGGGTTGGAGTCATTAATTAAAATAATAGCTTGATTGGTTGCAGTTCTAGCATTAAAGTATACTAACAGGAGGATACTACCTTCATTTTTCATATTGTAGATATCTTGCTCTAAGATTTTGTAGGGACAATTCTTATCTAGAATTCTTTTTGTATAAAAAGTAGAGTTAATAGGTGTGAAATAACATATTTCCATATAAATATTCTTAGCGTTAATATCATATATCTCCATCCATATGCATTGATTGAGAGGATCTTTCTTATGAAGCTAGATGTGAGGATAGATGTTTGTTTTTATCTAACATGTTATGCATCCAATCCCTCTACGGGGGCACTTCTTGTTCCATGTGGAACAAAAAATAAATCCTTCAATATTAGGGACCTTACATTCTTCATGCTCCCAAGTTTTAACCAAGAGAATAATGTCAATGTCACTCAAGATCCAGCTTAGTATAGGCCCTTTACTCCATGAAAAACCATGGTAGTTCCAAAAGAGCATCCTGAGTGTCCCAAATTGCTATGTATAGCTATCATTCTGGTCTCTATCCCTAATAATAGCTTTTTCGTTCCTAATTATTTCTCATTTTCCTTCCTTTCTGGCTTCCTTTAACCTTTGGAACCTCCTTCCTTAATTTAGCTTGATCTTTTGGAATGAGGTTTTCATTTATAAATATTCCAGACCCTTTTAAGCTCAAAGTTCTACTAAGTATGTCATATTTATGGGAATTAGAGCTTACCATAACCCGAATCACCCTATCATTATGTTCAATTATTTTGTCCAACCTTTTTTCTTTTATAAGACCAATTATTTAAATTTATAATTTATTTTTTAATTCCTCTTAACTATTGCTAATATATACTACCATAAAAACCATAAAAAGGAACTTGTTTATTTTGAATTCTCTATAACTAAAAATGCAATAAACATTTATTTAATAAATATTTCAACTAAAAATGCAATAAACATTTATTTAATAAATATTTCATCCATAGACACTTCATTATCAATGAATACAATCCCATGAGTTATGAAGTTTCATGGGAGTATAAAATTATTGATAAATATTTATTGTGCACCTTTGGTATGCTTCATACCAACTTATTCAATTGAGCAACGATCAAGAATACTTTATTTGGGAACAAGCTGTTATAACCCTAAATTGCACCATCCATGCTTACCTGGCATCAGGCCAACTCATTACCCTTCATTGCCAAAGCCATGTTGAGCAGACTCTTCAAAAACCTCCTAAATTAAGTAACTCGCGCCCTAACCTATCACTGGGCGCGTTAGAACGCTGGCAGGCCTTCTGCTGCACGTGTTGGAACGCTAGCTGGCCCACTACAGCCCGCGTTTACCTAACAAAGCAAAAAATCAGGAAAGTTTCCGTCGGGACGAGAAGCTTTGGGTCAGTTAACTGGAACTCCCAGCCATGCATGGTCGAGAGTTCACCTAAAACCCTAGCTCCTTCTAGCCTATAAAAGAAGGGGTAGGGGTACTATTCAAAGGAGGAAAATCATAGCAAAGAAACTCTGCCCAATTGCCGAATCCGTTTTGTCCCAACCCTTTAGCCTTTCCTCAAGCT